>OY829509.1:4047559-4175172 GCA_963691665.1 Clepsis dumicolana | reverse complement strand
ATGATCTTGCGACTGCACGCGCGGGCCAACCAGCTGCTGCCAGTACTATTATATACTCCGATGAGATCGGCATGGGCTTCGGTCCCATACTCGGCCATTTCCTGCGACAGAAAGTCGCGAACTACTGCCTACGCGGTGCCAGTCTCCAGCAGCTTGCCGACCGACTGTCGAAAGACGAGTTCGACAATACGACCACCCTGATCGTCATGCTGGGCAACAGTATAGGCGTAAGGAAATCTCACCTTGAAGACTTACTACGAGCTCTGTCAGCCGTTGAGCAGCGTGGTATCCACAAGATTATCTTGTGTGCGTTCCCTTATTCTAGGTCGGTTTCATACAAGCGAAATATTGTAATATCTAAGTGGAATGCCATGTTATACAATGTAACTTCTTATAATAGCAAATACCAATTTTTTGATAGTAATAAATTTATAAAACGTTTTCATCTAAACGAATCACGGCTGTATCTGTCCAAAAAATGTAAATTAGCAACAGCAAAACTACTAGCATATAACATAGAACCTGGGCACGGGTACGCGGCGGACGGCGGCGGCGGCGCCGGCCCCGCCGGCCCCCCCGCGAACGCGCCGCCCGCGGACCGCCAGTCTTTAAACTGATGCGCGAGACAGCGGAGGAGCATAGTTTCATTTTGGTTCATCAAAATATACAAGGCTTCTCCAGCAAAGCAATTGAAATCGGATTATTCCTCGATGCTTTTAATATAGACGTAATGTGTATTACTGAACACTGGCTGAGACAGCATGAGCTGATATCGAACATTCGTAATTATAGGATTGGCAGCTCTTACACTAGAAACTCAGCAATACATGGAGGAACTATGATTATTGTAAAAGATGATTATAAGTGTAAAGAACGGAAAAATGTAGTTCAACTTTCATTAGAACGAGTTATTGAGATTTCGTGTGTTGAATTGGATAATCACATCGTATTATGTGTATACAGGCCACCGTCCTCAGACTTTAGTCTATTCGAGTCCGTGATGGAGGATGCTTTGAAACAAGTTTTTAATAGTAGTAAATATATCATAGTATGTGGAGATTTCAATGTCAATTTACTGGACTCCGAAAATAGAAATTCCGTGAGACTTCTGAACCTTTTTAAATAATTTAACTTGCATCATCTTTTTGAGGAACCGACTAGAGTGACGGCCAACACGGCCACATGTTTAGATAATATTTTTTGCAAGTGTGAAGCTACGAACAAAGAAATTATTAACTGCTTCAGTTCCGATCATAGCGGCCAAAAAGCTGTTTTTAAAATGCCTAAGCAGACGAAGGAGCAATTAATTACTTATAGGCCGGTAACTGACGACCGTATAGGAAGATTTAAGGAAAGTATTATCAATGAGGTTCCTCAACCAAACATCCAAAATCTTATATAAGGACCTGACTACTGTAATAAATCGAGAGTTCGGGAACATTTTCAAACTTAAGACTGTCAAGAAAAATGGTAAGAAGGTAAGGTTCAGTGACTGGGCCACGGTCGGGATTCACAGGAGTAGGACTAAACTTTATGAACTATATGAAATGAAAAGCTACAATAACGACCCCACATTTAGAGACTATGTTAAAAGATATTCGAAACTATTTAAAAAAGTTTGTGTCGCCGCCAAAGCGGAATACCTTAGTAATAAAGTTAAATCCGCTGATAATAAAGTAAAAGCAGTATGGAACGTAATAAATTCAGAGACAGGTAAATCAAAGCCCCATAATAGCCAATATAAGTTAAAGATAGATGAAAGAATAGTAACTTCAGATTTAGAAGTGGCGAGTGCTTTTGAGGATTTTTTCTCTAATATAGCTATAGATACAACTCGTGACTTAAAGTCATCCACTGCGCTGGCTGGCTCATACTTAAATGTGGTTCAAAAGGATAGTAACTTGAAATTTGATTTTAAACACACAAACTCGGAAGAGATTATAAAAACATTTAAATCTTTGAAAATTAAGAACACAGAGGATCTTTGGGGTATTTCAGTTAAAGTAATGCAATCTGTCATCCATATTGTGGCACCATATCTGGCCGTCGTGTTTAACAACTGCGTCGATGAGTGTGTGTTCCCTGACTTAATGAAGTACAGTAAAGTTATTCCTTTATTCAAAGCTGGCAGCTCATCTGAGCCTGGTAACTTTCGACCGGTTTCCGTGCTTCCTGTAGTTTACGAAGTTTACGAAGGGCCGCTCGACAACGGATGCGGCTGCAAATCTCATGAAGCACATTTATGACGCATGGGAACAATCGCAAGATGCAATAGGAATATTTTGCGACCTCTCCAAGGCATTTGATTGCGTGGAACACGAGACGCTTATCCGCAAACTTGAACACTACGGACTCACAACTAATGCACTGAACCTTGTTATGTCCTATCTCAGTCAGAGAATCCAGAAAGTAGACATACATAGAGTGCAGTCATGTGGATCACCGGTGAAGCTTGGAGTACCACAGGGCTCTATTTTGGGTCCGTTTCTCTTCTTGGTGTACATAAATGACTTGCCCCAGCTGCTAGAACACAAATGTGACATAGTACTGTTCGCTGATGATACCTCTCTCATTTTTAAAGTCAACAGGCAACAGGAAGATCAAAGTCACATCAATGAGACTCTAAGAGATGTGCTGAAATGGTTTACTGCAAACAATTTACTATTGAATGCAGCTAAAACGAAATGTATAAAATTTTCGTTGCCTAATGTAAGACAGGTTGACACTACTATCAGATTAAATGGAGAGAAGCTGAACCTCGTGGATGAGACTGTTTTTCTCGGGCTTACCTTAGATCGCAATTTGCAATGGAGCCCACACCTATCTGGTCTTGCTGGTAGATTGAGCTCTGCCGCTTATGCTGTACGAAGAATCCGGCAATTCACCAATGTAGAAACGGCGCGGTTAGTTTACTTCAGTTATTTTCACAGCATTATGTCTTATGGCATCCTAATTTGGGGCAAGGCGGCCGACATAGAGACAAGAGATCCTGCAGAAGAGGGCGGTCCGGTCTATTTACAATCTTGGCTCCCGAGATTCACTTAGAGAACGCTTTAAAGAAATCGACATCCTTACAGTAGCTTCTCAGTATATATATGATGTAATATTGTATACACACAAGAACATCAAATCTTTCAAGAAAGTGTCGGATGTGCATGGTTTCAACACTCGGAATAAGCATAAACTTGCCGTCCCTAAATTTCGTCTACGAAAAGTCAGTAAGTCTTTTTTGGGAAATTGCGTGAGGTTCTACAATAAAGTGCCTGTAGATGCATGGGAATTGCCTCACAATTCATTTAAAAGATACATAAAGACCGCTCTCTTGAAAAAAGCATACTACAAAGTGGATGAATACTTATGTGATGGCACCACCTGGCCAAGGTTGAAAACAGAAGATAATTAGGACATCAATGTGACTTGGCTGCGTCCCGAAGATATTCGTGTATGGTGTCCGGCTCTGTTGCCGTTGTCCGCTGCGTACTAATTGTAATACAATTGACAAAAATAATGTTTTATTTATTTGACATGATGACATGAAATGTATATTTCATAAATTTTTGTTATTTGACATTTGGAGACCATATACATCTCCAGTTTATGTATATGTATTATTATACTTATTATTTGACCGTGGAGGCGTTTTACACCTCTGCTGATTTTAATTTAGTTTAAATTGACCCTAGAGACTATACATCTCTAAGCCATTTAGATTAAGTATTATATTATAGTATTAATTCTGGGACCCTATACATCCCTTTGTAATTTAAATTTTCACAGATATTTGACCTGGAGACCCTATACATCTCCTGCTCAAATAAAACGTGCCAGTAAAGTAAAGTGTTCTGGTTTTGCTGTTTTAATAATTACTTTTTACACTTGTTTCTAAAATGCGGTATTTTTTTTTCTCTCTTAATCTTTTAATGACAGAGTGAGGTTTCTTTGTGTAGTTTGTCTGTGGTTGCGTATTGTAAGAGCTAATGTAACTTGTTTTTAGAAAAAATGACTTTGTGCCAAGTTTCTTGCGGCGCATTCTTCTTGGCAATCATGGTCTTTCCGAAAGCGCTGGTAGACTCAAAAAAATGACGTGTAAAAGAGCATTCAACTGCCTATTTGCTGAATAAAATTTTGAATTTTGAATTTTGAATTTTATCTAAACCTACGTGAGTGATTGTAAGTACCTACCACGTTGTACCTACCTATTTAAATGTAGATTTTTAGACTCGAAAACGCGAAGTCACAAAAACAAGACAAACTGGAATGGATTTGACTTTTTTAACTTTTGGATTCAACATTGGCAACGAGTGACTTGTTATAGTATCTTGAGCAACCAAAAAACACGTCGGTATTTAACTACTTAGGTACTTATTCATTATAACTATTGCAATGTGATAGGTGACGATAGTAACTCCATTAGCCCCGCATCGACTTAACAAGTAAGTAGGTAACAAACTTATGTATTCTATTTTTGGATGTTATGTTACTTTATAATCAAGAGTAGAGGTTACTGTTATCAAATGGACAGATTAAAAAAAAAACAGTTGCAATAACATTTAATATAAGTTTCTAGGTTTCTTTTATACCTATTTTTTGAGCGTCGGAAGTTAGGTAATGCGTTACCGAGTCATCCGGTCTTCCCGACATGATAAGCGATAGATGAGTCTATTAGATTATTAGGAAAATAAGATAATTTTAGCCCCTGTGTCATTATTATTACCTCTCGTAATGTTGGTAACCTTATTTATTAACCTTACCGACTTGGTGGAAATACCGGTCCTGATACATTCTGTTTATTCTTAGAAGTTTACTAACTTTTATGGTTTCGGACTTTCCCGTACAACCCGCAATCCGTAAATTACTTACTTACACCATCAAATCACCACCAATTTCGGGATTCGTTATGAAAATCGCAAATATTTCGTTCCATTGCTGGAACTAAACTACTCTCTCTCTGAATGTGTGACATAATTTATGGATTCCTATGTCTACTGTCTACTGTAGGTCTAGCACAACTCACGGTGCGACTTCTATCTCGCGCGAGAACAACTGTCCGTTTCTGTCGCTGAGCGCCTAGTGTAATCGCCGACCAGTGCCCTTAGTGTAATCAAAAAGCACAAAATACGTCTCGATCGCGTTTACGTTAAAGCGTCAAATAGTATGAGAATTGTTTAACGCGAACGCGATCGAGACGTATTTCTTGACCAGTGCCCTAAGCACGACTTGGCGAATCCTGCGTTACGTTACGGTTATCGTATCGAGATCGAGAAATCTCATACTAAATTTTAGTTCCAAATACGCTCACGGGCGGGCGCTGTTCCAAACGTCATACAAACTCGTTATAGTTTACTATTCGATTTTACGTGACTCAGGATTCGACAAGTCGTGCTTAGGGCACTGGTCGGCGATAACACTAGGGGCTCTGAGCGCCTAGTGTAATCGCCGACCAGGCCAAGAAATACGTCTCGACTGCGTTTGAGTTTAACAATTCTCAAACTATTTGACACGTTGACGCAAACGCGATCGAGACGTATTTTGTGCTTTTTGATTACACTGAGGCCACAAAATGCAACGGGACGGGTAATATTTATAATCGTGCGCGATAAACAAAGTCGCGGCGAGTAGCGGTAGCCCTACTGGTGAAGAAACTGAAGAATGCCTTAATACATGTTGCCATGTATTGTGAGACAAATGACTTATCGTTATTAGGAGACATTATATGTAATATGCATTCCCACGATAGAGATTAATTCCGATGACACCAAGAATCTTTCGTAAACCTAGGTGCACGTAATATCCAATTACGAAGAATACTTCGCCCTATGCAGCAAACACGATTTTAACAGAAAAAAAACGTCTGTTTGATATTGCTAAGATACATAATTGACCTTGAACTATGTATTATGTAATAATTAAATCAGCGCATTAAACCAAGCCGCCGCGCTCACGCATGTTAACCGAGTATAATATAGCCCGATATGTTTCGAACCAATCCATATATGGGAGCACACATCAAACACCTGATACCATGTTTTTTATTCAGAAACGAAAAATACTGTTTTTATAACAAAAAGTTCAAGGTTAGTCTAAGGGGCACGGCAGTGCCTCCGCCAAGTCTAGCAAACAAACAAATCCTTTTCTCAAAGTCATTCAGCATTTCCAACATCCTGTAATTTTGTGCTGGCTAAAGCTAGAACCCTGAATTTTCAGTAACCTATAGGGCATAGCTAATATGACAGATATATTCTCAATAACATTCAATTTGAACTTGCAGTTTAAGAGAAGTAAGATTTTAATCCTATACATATTATATTATATAACATATAATCCTATATTATTAGTTCCGGTAGTAAATATTAGGCAAATCGGTGGAAATACAGTATTGTGGGCACCCCCGCTCCGGTATTGACTAAAATAACCGACTTGATTTAACAAAACATCTAAATTTATAACACCCCCGAGGTTACGGATGTCTATGGGCAGTGGTGATCACTTACCATCGGGTGACCCTCTTGCTCGTTTGCCTACCATAAAAATTCATGGTTTGTTGTAGAAGAACTGCGAGACTCGCATCTTTTTAACCGACTTCAAAAAAAGGAGGAGGTTCTACGTTCCACTGTATGTATTTTTTATTTATTTTTATTTTTTATGTATGTTCATCGATTACTCCGTCAATTGTAGACCGATTTTCAAATTTTTATTTTTATTTGAAAGGGTATACTCCTGAGGTGGTCCCATTGTCACCAAGTCATGATCTGATGATGGCATCCCAAGGAAATCGAGGGCAACCCTCAAATTTTACAGGCACGTACGATGTGTTTCATATATTTTCTAAGGTTATTCAAGTATTTGCGTCTGGTAGTCATCATCTCATGATGATGAGCTGATGATGGAAGGTACAACTCCTTAGCGGTTAGGAGTTGGAGGATAATTCTGAAAATGTTAAATCATTATTCGAAAGGGTATACTCCTGAGGTGGTGCCACTGTTACCAAGTCATGATCTGATAATGCGATCTCAGGGAAATCGAGTGCAACCCTCAAATTTTATAGGTATGTATCATGTGTTTCATATATTTTCTAAGGCTATTCAAGTATTTGCGTTCCGGTAGTCATCATCTTATGTTGATGAGCTGATGATGGAAGGTACAACTCCTTAACGGTTAGAGTTGGAGGATAATTCTGAAAATGTTAAATCAACGTAAAATTGTGAAATAAAAATCTTTTAACAAAAAAGTACCTTAGATAAAACGTAATATAATCCTCTAAAATAAAGGTATATTAATAATACAATACTAGTACTAACACTAAAAATACAATAAACTAAAACTATATATAAACTAAATCTATAAATAAAAAAGCTGACCCAGATCACTGCCGGACGGTAAGGTGCCTAGAAGGCTGGCAGCATTGCCACGCTGGATAGCAATGCTTAATCTCTGAGCTAAATAATGAAAAATAAATAAAATAAAATAAAATGCGTATATTTCGGACAACAGAAAAGAAAGCCTAAAGTTTTATGGCCTAGCACTAAGCATCAGATATATGAAGTCGGTGCTTCATTCAAAGAATATTCCGCTCGCACCGCACCGACTTCATATTTCTGCTCCGTCTTCAAGCTTTCCTTGAACGAATGCACTGAGGAAGATTACCTGATGAAAGTTGGTAACCGATTCCACAGCCTAGCAGCTTGCACAGAGAAGGATTTGGAGTAAGTCCTGGAAGAGGTAGGGTGAGATGCTAAAAGCAGATTGATTGTGAACCGCAAACCAAATAGCTGAAGCACTCAGAGAAGTTCGGAGGAGCGGAAGGATTAAACGAATATTAGAAAAGTAGATAATGACAGGAAGTGTGACAAGTGATCGTATTTTCGGGTTCCACAAATGTGTCGAATACATTATTTAAAACTACTTAGTCAAATCAAGTAGCTGTCGGTAGCAAAAGGGACAAGCTATTGATTTATAATCGCTGATATGATGATCCGCAAAGTATCTCTATTCATAATAGAGTATGTGTATATATTTTACAAGAACCCAGATAATAAATTTCCGTATTGATGTGAGACGTAAACAACCACAAGCGGTATCGAAATTACCAGTGCGTAAGTTACTCAAAGTATATAAACACTCTGCATCTCCAAAATAAGTTAGTTACATTACATTTGTACATCCGGACACTACTCAAAGAGTTTTAAAATGGAATTGCGGATACTTCTTTTCGCATCATTCGTGGGTAAGTGAAGTATTTTGTTAAGGTTAATGTACTCACAGGCACAATTAATCGCCCATCCAATTTTTACTATTTATTGTAAAACTGTTCTTTATTTTTTAACAGTTTTTACATTGATCAAGGAAAAAATGGTGGGCGATTAATTTTGCCTGTGAGCACAGTTTGTCAATGTTTTATAAACCTTAAGTTTGATAGTACTTAGTATCGCACTTTTTTCAAGTGGGCACCTATTATTTATATTTAAAGTGTTGAATACCAGGCCTGAAGGTCAGGAATGTCATCATATTTTCTATATCTATAAACCTTTTCGGCTTTCCTCCCTGTTTTGTCTCACGGGTAAATAGTGGTAAACTTACGTTATTTACTATTGGCAATTCCACTTAGATTTTAATTAAAATTTTTTGGTAAGTACCCAGCGCAGTTTTTCGGCAATTACTCAAAAAAGGTAAATCAGATCACGTTGAAAATAATTTTCGTTGAAAACGTTTATAAAGTGTTACCTTTCCAATTTTTTTGACCTACGGTTTAGAAGATAAGGGGGGGGGGGGGGGGGGGGGCACAATTTATGCAAACGTCTGTTTTTAAAAGAGCTGTCGAAATCGAAACATGTGCCACACGTTGATGTTTACTGTTTTTTAGGATTCCGTACCTCAAAAGGTAAAAATGGAACCCTTATAGGATAACTTTGTTGTTCGTCTGTCTGTCTGTCAAGACCGTTTTTCTCTGAAACGGGTGGTGGTAGCAGATTGAAATTAACATCAAATATTCAGACCTACAGTCCCTTGAAGCTGTGAAAAAATTAAACTTCTAACGTCAACGTCAACGCAATCAAAAGATAAAGTCATTAAAAAACTTGTTTCCATACAAATTGCCGTACTGTGAAAACCTAAAGGGTACTTCCAGGTGTCCTTGAAACTTGAAATTTGGTATGAAGGTAGCTCTTATAGCACAAACATCCAGAAAAATCTCTTAATCTTAAATTTTGCCTGTCTGTATAATGTCATAGACCAATATAAAATGACCCCACACTGCGTACATTTTGCTTATACTAGACAGGGCTCTGCTAATACTAGACAACTTAAAACACTGGGGAAAAGCAGGGGCCTCTTTGTACGGAACCCTCGTGCGCGAGTTGGACTCGCACTTGCCCGTTTTTTTTATTTGAAAGCAGGTTTTCTTATGACCACCAACGTGAAATACCAACTCTAAGCAAAAAAACCACTTTAGCGAAACATCAACCAAATCTTATTTAAAATTGTCAGGTAAGTAATATTGGACAAACTGAATCGTGACCCATTATAGAACCTTTTCATAGAAAATGTCATGGTGTCATCCCATTGCCTGAAGAGGAAAATCATTATGACACTTGCTGTGAGAACGTTTTAGATGGGTCAGGAATGAAATGGTTCGACACCTTACATTATAACACAGTTTTTTTTTCATTTTCGCATAAGCGCGAAAGGTTTATGTTTAGGTATACTACTTAACATTTAATTATGAAGTTGATTGATTCGAAGTTGAGAGCGTTCGGAACAGATGGGTGAAATTAGTGATCATTATGAAAAATTTCGGAGTTCCAATAATCGGTATTTGAAAACTCTGTGAACTTTGACGCACCTCCTTGGGTTATATCAAGCTGCTCTACTCGGAGCAAAACCTCATAATCATACCTAACTTAATGACAATAATAATTAATGACGGATCAATGAAACAAAGCTTACCTTCCTTACAAAACATTAACCCTGTTATTCATAAACCTATATTAACTAAAATGCCGTTAAAATTCGTTTGTCCTTTTTTGTCACATTGACATTTCCGTTAGTAAGAAGAGGACAAACCCTATTTTAGCTAATAGAGGCTTGAGTGACGTTTATGAATAAGGCCGTTAAAAGCGCAGTATATACATACTATAGCTCTACAGAAGACTATGCCATAGCGGGTACGCTTGATTACCTCGTGGTTCTGGGAATATGCCTAATAGTTTTTTGTTTTTATTATTGATGTTTCTTTTGCATTATGTGTTTGTTGTTCTGATGACCTATTTTATTTATTTCCCGTTTAGTAGATAATTTTATACTAGATTAAGTTTAGTTTTAGTAGCCCTTAAGGCCAAGGTTCTGGCAGAACATCAGCGTCGCGAAGCAATTCGGAACATTGTGCTGAGCCAGCTTCCCTTTTTGTGTCGTATGTTGCTCCTTCCTAATATTCTTTTGTTTTGTATGATACTGTGACCAAATAAACATATTTTCTTTCTTTCCTTACAGTGTCTGCCGTCTCATCACCAGTTCCATCCAAGCAGTACCGATTAGATTACAAGTATCACAAAAATACCGATGCCTTCTACAAGTTGCACACAGAACGCACCAGCGAAAGGGATGCTTCCAAAACATGCATTGAAGAGGGGGCAGAACTCGCAGTGATCATATCAGAAGAAGATTTAAAGCCAATCCAAAACATGATGAAGGAGTTCCTGGACCCCGAAGACAGTGCGCGTATCGCAAAGGCAGAGGGATGTATGTATCATGAATAAGTATAGAGTCGGATGAGGGTAAAATGATGTTGAAAAATAGTACTTCTTGATATAGTGCGGAAAGCATGTCATTATGCACGAGTCTCGTAAGGCAAGGGTCGAAAATCCTGGAAACAGTTTTTAGCTGCTATTACGTACCTCGTACTTGCACGCCAAATTTGAAATCTTAATTAATTATAGTTACGAAGATAGAGCCACTTTGATTTGAAAATATAAATCCCACTTATTCCCTATCTCGTAGGAGTTTCGGAAAATCCCTCCTTAGTGCACCTCTATGATACATAAGGTACATGTGCGCCAAATTTCAAGTCTCTAGGTCCAATGGTTTAGGCCGTGCGTTGTCTGTCAGTCAGTCATTCCGCAAGTCAGTCAATCACGGTATTGTTTTATAGGTATAGATATCCAAAAACTTGTAGCAAATTTAAGTTTATTACACACAAATTTGTATACTTTTATTACCTACTAACTAACTAATACTAACTAACTGAATAATTAAATTAACAGTGGCTTAAATTTGACTGCAATAAGTAGGTACATGCTCGATATCTAATAGGTATAGAAAACAAGAAGTTTGATGTGGTCAAATTCATAAAATTTTAAGACTTTAAACAAGGTACTTTATATAGGTCAGAAAACTAAAGAATTAAGCGAAAAACCAACCAGCCAATACTAAAGCAAAAGATATGGTCATAAGTATTGGCTGAATAGTTTTCGTATTTTCCTACCTTAGTTTTTACGTGCCGAGTGCATGAATGAGACTCAACGCGTAAGTCGTAAATATAGTATGTTTAAGGCTTAAAATATATATTAAAAGCAACATCAATGTCATTATAAAAATGTATTTCGGAAACTTAAAATCCCGCAATTTAAACTGGTTCAAATTGTATTTCGACAGTACTCTGACTCAACCTCGTATATAAACTTTGAAGAAATTGGAATAACCACTCTAGACCGTGAACCTAAAGAGATTATTCAAATTTCGTCAAAGTTTATATATACGAGGTTGAGTGAGAGTATAGTCGATTTCATTAATTACTTTTGTAATAAGTAGTACCTAAAAAAGAACATTTATTTTCTTGAAATTCTGATACAACGACGATTTTTTGTAGACTGGGCCCATGGTGTATGCCTCGTGGTGCCTCAGGATGGTGCGTTTTACGATTTGGACGAGGAAACCATGTGCAAAGATCTACCGTTTGTCTGCAAGGTGACAGCCGAAAACGCGGCGGCCTACAGCGGGGAATGCGGCGTGTCTTCAAATGGTAACTTCAGCCATAAGAATAAATAATAACATTATCATTTATTCTTATAAAATAAAATACAAGAATAAAAAAAAAAACAGATTTCAAAGATCCATAGATTGTTAGTTACACAAAACACTTACAAAACTACGTTAATACATAATATTAAAACACATCACATAATTTCAAGGTCGTTAGACGTGAATGTTGGTGTATCGACGGAGAATATCCGCATATCCCACCTCCCTGCTATCACCTTCTTATGCTTCAGCTCCGGTTTTGGGGTTCCTTATCCAAAGAGTAAAAAACGGAACCCTATTACTAAGACTCTGCTGTCCGTCCGTCTGTCTGTCTGTTTGTTCGTCTGTCACCAGGCTGTCCTATCTCATGAACCGTGATAGTTAGACACTTGAAATTTTCACAGATGATGTACTTATTTCTGTTGCCGCAATAACAATAAATACTAAGAACAGAATAAAATAAATAATTTAGTAGGGCTCCCATACAGCAGACATGGTGTTTTTGCCGTTTTTATAGATAATAGTACGGAACCCTTCGTGCGCGAGTCCGACTCGCACTTGGCCGGTTTTAAATAAAGAACTAATAATCTCTTCTTACAAAATTAATAGAGACGCTTAGGTATATCGACCCATATTTTTTGACTTTAAAACGGCCAGATTATAGTGTTCAGGGAACACAGACACAGGCAGAGAATTCCACTCCTTAGCCGTACGGATGATGAAGGATTTTGAGAATGCTGACAACAAAACAATGAATGGTCTAATTTATTATTATTGTTCATCCTACTAATTATTATAAATGCGAAATGTTTGTTACTTCTTCATGCTGAAACGGCTCGACGGATTTGGATGAAATTCGGAATGGGGATAGCTTATACCCTAGATTAAAACATAGGCTATCTCTCGTCCCGGAAAATTGTACAGTCCCCGCGGGATAGCGATAACCGAATTCTACGCAGACAATGTCGCGGGCACCAGCTAATTCACAATAACTTTTGTCTTGTTCGCTTGCACAGCAACAATCAAATGACTCTTGAAATTTTCAGATTACGGGTCCAAGATTTCGACCACAGGCAGTTGCTACAGAGTATCCACAGATGACGCCACCTGGGAGGAGGCGCACGCGTTATGCCAGGCCGAAGGGGCGCATTTAGTGATTTTGAACAGCGCTCAAGAGCTCGAAGTGCTCTACAATATGTTGCAAGACAAGCCGCACAATTCCGAAACGCAGTACTATGCGGGCGTGAGAGCGGTCACGACATCTGAACCGCGATTGTTTAAGACCGTATTGAGTGAGTTACATTTTTTACAAAAAAAACAATGGCAGTTAATATTTCGGAAAAAAATCACGGAACATCACAAAGATGAAGACGGGAGGGGGAGGGGGGTATTTATAACATATTTCTTATTATTTTCATGCCAGTTTCAACCTGCAACCTTAACGACTGTTCTGTCTGGACATTTTATCACGGTCCTCAATTTTCCGGAATTAGTAACAGAAATTCTAAATTAAAGTTAACACTTCATTACCTATTCTGAATTTTTTAAGATAGTTTGTCCCAAAAAAGTTTCGTGATTTTGGGAAGGGGGAATGGGATTTAATCTAAAACCTCACCACTTACCCACCTCACCTCACCTTTTGGGCTTTGAAAAGTCAAAAAACTACTTCACGTGATTAAAGGACGACCCTATTCATTCTAGGGCCAATATGAAGCGAACTCCGTCATGTTTACCTGAAAATGTCATACCTATACTTGCAAAAAAAATCGTTTTCTTCAGATCAAACACTAGAAGAGGTGGGATACGGGCCGTGGGATGAAAGTGAACCGAACGACTGGCACGGTGGCGAGAACTGCGTGGCTTTGGACACGCGCCGTCACGGCAAATACAACGACGTGCCGTGCTACAACAGAATGCCGTACGTCTGTGAGAGCTCCGGGGCCCCTCTGGAAGTTCCCGATGCTTCCAGCAGGCCGAGTACTGGTATTATATAATAAGAAACTATTCATCGTAGTCCCGTTTAATGGTTTCTCTAAGTAACAAAACAAATTCAAAACTTTATGCGCTTACAAGCTAACTGTATGAATAAGCTATGATATACTTGTGATGATGATGATACTATTACATCGATTTATACGGTGTACCTACTATCGAGACAATTCTTGACCCAGCATAAAACGTTTTCTCAGTAAACGTCATAGTGACAGATCGCAGTTTACTGTGAAAATGTTCTAGGATAGGGCAGGAATCAGGTTGTTCGACCAACCTATAGGTAGGGTCAAGGTCACCAATATGTATACACCACAGAGTCCCAAAAATATGTATACAGACCTTATTACTGCGACGGTAAGGTTCCAAGTCTTTGACTTTGACTATTATAGCTTTTCATACCTTGTTGGTGTAATTTAATTTGCTTGATATTGATTTTATAAGACACCAACAAGACTATGTAAATATACTTTATCGTGTTCCTTTTCAATAATTTGTAAACGAAATAATCTACACAAAAATACTAACATAAAAATGCGTATCCTTATTATAGTGCCTGCCCTTTCGCCGGCGGTTAAATCCAAACAGTATCGACTAGAGTCTAGTCGACTGTTTAGATTTAACCGCCTAGTCACTAGGCCATGAGTACAACCAGAAGACCTAAATACCTGTACTTATCTATTTTTAAATGCTTTACTTCATTACAGCGTCTGACCCAGTATCGTCACCAGTTCCACCAAAGCAATATCGACCAGACTATGAGTACAACCAGAAGACCGATGCCTTCTACAAGTTGCACACAGAGGGCGCTCGGTCAATGTACGCTTCCGAGGCGTGCAGAAAAGAAGGGGCAGAACTTGTTAAGATCGGGTCAGACGAAGATCTAAAACAAATTCACGCCATGATGAAGAGGCTTTCGGATCTGGAGGACTATCTGATGGTCGCGTCGGACGGTATGTCAGTTTTGTAGACAAAGTTACTACATAAATATCAGTTGGTCAGTTGAATGTAGTGGAAAATAAATACATAAAAAAATGTTCTCCTGTACATCCGATGAGTCCGCCGGTTGACAGTACTGGTTAAGATGATATTCTAGACATAGATCATGGTGTTTAAGTGGTATCTAATGTCATCGCGGAGCAAAAGTAATCTAGTTATGTGAAGTCAGTTGTGACAAATATTTAGAATAAGAACAATAATCGTTTATTTAGCTGACAAAACAGACAATATACACATGCAGATTACATAGAATTAAAGAAGCTAAAATGGCCGCCACTTAGCTGTGCGCAACGAGACATAATTATGGGGATCATTTCGTGACGCGGGTTTTCAGTGACGCCAGTTACAGATGTGGTTGTCATCAAGCACACAACCATGCAGTTACCAGTTTTGTGAATTAACTTTGGACCTTACAGATTCTGAATGCAACGTGGTGAACCGTAAAGGTAAAATGGAAACGACCACCTGTTACCAGGAGCTGCCGTTCGTGTGCAAGGTGGCAGCCAAGGACGCGCCGTACAACGAGGAATGCGGCGTTCATTCAAATGGTAACTTCAGTTTAGTTCCTAGAAGAAAGTATGTAGGTATATCCATTGCTTTAAAATGTCTAGGGTTCAAACGCGTATGGGATTCTTATACTCTCTTTGGGAGTCTGCACATATAAATTGATCTCTACACATTTTTGAGCAGTTTAAGTATCCAAAAGAGATAAATAAAAGCTCAAGATCCTATTATAACATGTTTAGTGTGGGCATAAAATACAGCTATTCGAGTTAAATGTAACTATTTTGGACAGCTAACGAAAGTCCACCGTACCACAGAACTAAAACGGTATTGTGAAATATCACTGTATCGTTGACGACCGGATGGCTTAGTGGTTAGCGACCCTGATTACGAAGCCTGAGGTCCCGGGTTCGAATCCCGGTCGGGGCAGATGTTTGTATGATGAATAAGAATGTTTGTTCTCGGGTCTTGGATGTTTAATATGTATATAAGTATGCATTTATCTATATAAGTATGTTTGTCCGTTGTCTAGTACCCATAGTACAGGCTTTGCCTAGTTTGGGACTAGGTCAATTGGTGTCAATTTGTAAAAAAAAAACTTACCTAGGTAAGATCAATATCGCCACAGTCAGTGTACAATAATAAATAGGTCACAAAGATAACCATGACGAAATGCAAGCTAGCCCTGGGTTAACGCATCCACGCTTATAATTATTTTTCTAACTGTCAAAATTGATAGTCGTTTTCCCTGCTGCACACGCACAATGCTTTCTCCCATAATCAGACACGTTAATTAATATTAAAATTATCATTACTGCCTATATAAAGATTTGGCGATGCGCCTAATAGAGGCCTCAGGTGACCAGAGGGCTGGCCATTGTTTCGCACAACGTATCAGCATCGCTATACAGCGGGGAAATACGGCCAGCCTTCTGGGCACCTTGCCCACTGACGGCGATTTAGGCCAAGTTTACCTTTAGTTTAAGTTTTAATATGTTTGTGTTTGTTTTTATGTTGATGTTATTGATTAAATATATTAAATTTGATACAATCATTACTGTCTGTATTTATAAAATTCACCAACAACAAACAAGGAAATAGAATAAGTAATTCCAGAACACAAATCAATAAGTATCATAAAATTTTCAGATTACGAATCAAGATTCTCGAATACTGGGAGTTGCTATAGAGTATCAACAGTTAGAGCCACCTGGAATGAGGCTTACGCTAGCTGCCAGGCCGAGGGAGCTCATCTGGTGATCCTGAGTAATGCTGAAGAGCTCGAAGTGCTTTACAATATGTTGCAAGACAAGCCGCACGATTCCGAAACGCAGTACTTTGCGGGAGTGAGGGCAGACACGACTTCTGATCCGCGAGTGTTCAAGACTGTATTGAGTGAGTTACATTTTTATCTGAAAACGACAATTTCATTAACTCTTAGGGTTCCGTACCTCAAAAGGAAAAAACGGAACCCTTATAGGATCACTTTGTTGTCCGTCTGTCTGTCTGTCTGTCTGTCTGTCTGTCTGTCTGTCTGTCTGTCAAGACCCTTTTTCCCTGGAACGCGCAGAGGTAGCATGCTGAAATTAATATCAAATACTCAAGTCTGCGGTCCCTTGAAGCTGTGAAAAAATCAACCTTCTAAGTCAACGCAATCAAAAGATACGGTCATCAAAAAAGCAATTTCCATACAAATTGACGATTTCCAAAAACCTGAAGGGTACTTTCAGTTGTCCTAGAAACTTGAAATTTGGTATGAAGGTAGCTCTTATAGCACAACCACCCCAAAAAGTCTCAAAATCTTAATGTTTTATGTCTGTGTAGATTTCGCAGACCAATATAAGTTGACCTCACATTGCGTACATTTTGCTTAGGAGCAGGGCTCGGCTTACACTGAACTTCTTAAAACACTGGGGAAAAGCGTTCAAATCTTTCTACGGAACCCTCGTGCGCGAGTCCGACTCGCACTTCGCCGGTTTTTTTAAACATTTCAAATCAGATATTTCCGATTTCTGAATTTCAGTTTGAATTTTTTTAAATAATCATACGCTGTAAGGTAAAAATACGACTTACGGTTAGAAGTAAACTCAAACGACGTTTATTTTCAGATCAAACCCTAGAACAGGTGGGATACGGGCCGTGGGAAGAAGACGAACCGAATGACTGGCATGGCGGCGAGAACTGCGTGGTTCTGGACACCCGCCGCCACGGCAAATACAACGACGTCTCGTGCCGTGACAGAATGCCGTACGTCTGTGAGAGTTCCGCGAGGGCCCCGTTGGAAATCCACGAACCTTCCAGCACCACCCCCGGTAGTGGTATTATACAAATATAATGTACCTACAGAAATAAATAATTGAATCAGACATCCCTTTGCAGCAATTGCAGATATTCATAAACTAAAATAAATTACTTCGAGCTCCATGACCACTCATGCAACACAGCTACGTCTATAATATTGACGAAACAACTTCATCGCAGCGCGAACTGCAGCGTCGTTTTTGTATTTTTATATTGAATTACCTATTTCAAAACGAAACGGAAAAACAGTAAAATAAGATAGATACCTATATCCTTATAAATGCCTTACTTCATTACAGCGTCGGAACCAGTATCGACACCGGTTACATCCAAGCAATATCGACCAAACTATGAGTATAACGAGAATACCGATGCCTTCTACAAGTTGCACACAGATGCGGTTGACAGCACGTATGCGTCCGAGAAATGCAATGAAGAAGGGGCTGAACTTGTAAATATCACATCAGAAGAAGATGTAAAACAAATTCACGCCATGATGAAGACGCTTTCGATTCTGGAGGACTATGTGATGGTCGCGTCGGACGGTACGTCAGCTTTGTAGATAAACTGATCATAAATTTTAATTGGCCAGTTGAATGTAACGCAGCGATGTAGACAACTACATACAAATCTACGAATCCACTAGCGAGTGAAGTCGCTAAAAGTAACTGCAATACTTGACGTGTGTTTGTGTGATGTTCACTGAAGAGCCTCTACTGTATTTATAATAGAGATAGACTAGAATCCCTAATTCATGCATAAATATGTATATACTTATGAAGTCCTATTCGTTAAGCCTTCTTTCCTTTCTGGACGGTCCTGCCAACCTTTTCAAAATGCGTTCAAGTCATCTCATCTCCTTATCAGACTGACTCTCATGACTCGCTAAAGCCGTCGTCGGAGCCTCTGCTCCGTACTTAAATTTCTATGTATTTTATACTTTACAGAGAACTCGGATTATGACAGCCAACATGGTTATCAAGTCAACGTGGTGAATCGCAAAGGTAAAATCGAAATGGTAAGCGGCTACCAGGAGCTGCCGTTCGTGTGCAAGGTGGCTGCTAAAGACGCACCGTACAGCGAGGAATGTGACGTTCATTCAAATGGTAATTTTGATGTAGTTTTTTTTTAAGAAAAAGCGGTAGGTACCTAAATATATGTATAATATGACTAAATTGAAATTCAGACTATCGGCCGCTTTCACAGACACATTTTTGTTTTCTCATTGTATTAAAAAAAAGCTTACCAAATTTTCGAAAGTGGTACGAATTGCAAAATTGACGAAGCTAGTGTAAACATACGTGTCGCCGACCTCGGATAGAAGAGGATATTGGAAGACATACTGTCCTTATTCCATAAAGAATTTGAAAATGAACGGTTTAATTATTTATTACCGCTAACAATTACTTTGTAATGAATATAAGTACTCAAACTTAGTAGAATAGAATACGTTAAAGTCATATTTGTAACTAAACGAACGCACGAATGACTCAAATATGGACCTCCGCAAAGTAACGCCTGATTCAATAAATTATTCAAATATTTCAGCCTACGTCTCAAGAGTATCCACCACAGGCAGTTGCTACAGAGTATCTACAGCTAAAGCCACCTGGAATGAGGCGTATGCTAGCTGCCAGGCCGAGGGGGCTCATCTGGTGATCCTAAGCGACGCTAAAGAGCTCGAAGTGCTCTACAATATGTTGCAAGACAAGCCGCACGATTCCGAAACGCAGTACTTTGCGGGAGTGAGGACGGACATGACTTCTGAGTCGCGAGTGTTCAAGACTGTATTGAGTGAGTTGCATTTACGTCTCCATATTCATGTTTATTTTTTCCGCTAATTGAGTTCTCACGCTAAACAATTATTGTTCGTTTTCAGATGAAACACTAGAAGAGGTGGGATACGGGCCGTGGGAAGAAAACGAACCGAACGACTATGAAGGCGGCGAGAACTGCGTGGTTCTGGACACGCGCCGTCACGGCAAATACAACGACGTTTGGTGCCACGTCAGAATGCCGTACGTCTGTGAGAGTTCTGTGAGAGCCCCACTTGAAATACGCGAACCTTCCAACATACCCAGAAGTGATGTTACACAAGGTTAGATACTAATTAATACTTATATTGTATTTTAAGGTTGACAGTTTTTTGAGCAATAATCGTCAAAACCAATGGATCAGTCCGGAACAATTAGTATAACCTGGAGAAAAACACGGCATTATTGCTTTTACTTCATTGCTCCATATGTTATTCTCCCGTAATAGTATCAAGTCTTTCCAAACGATATGGCGTTATGTCGAGCATCATTGTTGTAAATAGGTAGAGGTTTATAGCAGTAAATGGCTTGGTGTGTTCGTGACGTCATAACTTAAAAAATATGACTGGAATTAAACAATTTTCATTGCCGTTTAAGCGCATATTTAAAGTTTAGATAGCACCGAAACAGAAAATTTGTGCCCATTTCTTAGCCTAAGAACCTATACTCTTATATTTGCTGGACAAATGACCTTATTATTAACAAACGCATTCGTATTATTAGCGAACACACAGGCACACATTAGATTTATTATCGCCGGCAAAACCGACTATCTGCTATTTTTAGCAATAGCAGATAGTCGGTTTTGCCTTTAACCCGACATAATTACTGTTTTAAAAATATGGTGTTGAAATAATTAAGTATTTTGTAATGTTGTACACTTTATTATTATATTATAACAATTGCAGGCATCTGAGGATCGTAGACCGAGACTTGACACAAAGAGCCTTCCTAGTTCGGGCACCAGTCTCCTCCACGCAAGTCTGTTAATTTAATAATGTTCTTGGGACGGGTATTTGTATTTACTTGGTGGTGGATAAAGACAATTAACTAGAAGAGGCCTTTTGTACATAAATGAAACGGACGTAACTAATGGAGATCTAACCCCCCTAGTCCTCCTCAGTTGTCGATCTAGCACCTAGCCCCCGATGCCTGGAGGAAGCGACAAGGAGTGGGCTGTGGGGTTGGGTTGGGAACTCCTACCATTTCAACGTCTCATAAATGTAAACTTCAGTAGGCGGTGACGCGAATTCCGCTGGATGGGCTCCCCAGGTTGTTTCCAACCTGGTGTAACAAACATAATTATCGACTGTACTAGACTCAACCTCGTATATAAACTTTGACGAAATCGGAATAACCACTCTATACCTCGAACGTAAAGTGGTTATTCCAATGTCGTCAAAGTTTGTATACGAGGTTGAGTCAGAGTACCGTTGATATTGGTGTGGGCTGCTAAGGGCAGAGAGGTGTCACTAGAGTTTAAACTCGATAGTATAGTATAGTATAGTATAGACGCTAATATTTATAAAAAGAGAAGTTCTGACCTTGGACATAGAAAGCAAAAATTTTGCATAGAGTTTTGATGATGAAGAGACCAGGCCCCTATTTCACTAACTTCACAAATTTCAGTTTTCAATGACAATTCGAAATACAATGAAAATAACCGATTTAATGATTATTTTTGTTTTTGATTATTGTATGTTGAATTCGAAATACAGTTCTTTGCCAATACGAAGCGCGCTGAAACAAAAGCTCTTCAAGTCAGCAGTTGACACCGAATTGTCATTGAAAACTGACATTTGTAAAGCTGGTGAAATAGGGGCCAGGGATGAGGTTAAGGGGGGATTTTGCGACATTCCATCCCTAATGACGAGCGAGAAGGAGACACTTTTGCTAATGGTTTAAAACGGAAATACCTATTTAGAGTAATAATAAATAAAGAAACGCAAACACACGACCCGTGCCAGCCTGACAGCGCAACTACACAACGTTAAGGCACTGCGCACTGTCAGGAGAAGGATTTAAATATGGAATCGAGTCATAGACTAATACCTCCAACCAGCCAGTCGCCAACAATCGAGTCATAGACTAATATCTCCAACCAGCCAGTCGCCAACAATCGAGTCATAGACTAATACCTCCAACCAGCCAGTCGCCAACAATCGAGTCATAGACTAATACCTCCAACCAGCCAGTCGCCAACAATCGAGTCATAGACTAATACCTCCAACCAGCCAGTCGCCAACAATCGAGTCATAGACTAATACCTCCAACCAGCCAGTCGCCAACAATCGAGTCATAGACTAATACCTCCAACCAGCCAGTCGCCAACAATCGAGTCATAGACTAATACCTCCAACCAGCCAGTCGCCAACAATCGAGTCATAGACTAATACCTCCAACCAGCCAGTCGCCAACAATCGAGTCATAGACTAATACCTCCAACCAGCCAGTCGCCAACAATCGAGTCATAGACTAATACCTCCAACCAGCCAGTCGCCAACAATCGAGTCATAGACTAATACCTCCAACCAGCCAGTCGCCAACAATCGAGTCATAGACTAATACCTCCAACCAGCCAGTCGCCAACAATCGAGTCATAGACTAATACCTCCAACCAGCCAGTCGCCAACAATCGAGTCATAGACTAATACCTCCAACCAGCCAGTCGCCAACAATCGAGTCATAGACTAATACCTCCAACCAGCCAGTCGCCAACAATCGAGTCATAGACTAATACCTCCAACCAGCCAGTCGCCAACAATCGAGTCATAGACTAATACCTCCAACCAGCCAGTCGCCAACAATCCCTAAAGGGCTTGAAGTTATTATGGACAATATTTTATATACCTACTCATTAAGGGAAATAAAATTAAAGGAAAAAAAAACGATCCCATTAGAGCATGCGCCTTTTCCAAGACCACCAGCGCCGTAGGTACAGCATTTCCGGGTCCACAAGTCCATATCGGGGAACAAGATGTTTGTGAATTCGTATTATTTTGGAATAAGTACCGAAGGTTTCTTTCATGGTACGGACATACGCCAGGTATCATGTTACCATTTGTGTATTAATATCAACAGTGCAACTTACGTGTTCATGAAAGTGTGCGGTGAAGGGTGTTTTTGTGCTGAGTTTATGTGAGTGAATTTTGCTGTGTTTGTGTTTCCTTCAATGTCAGTTTGGTTACTGTGTACTGATCCACTGATCTTACCAGTAGGTAAGGAAGATGAAAGTAATTATTATTACCTATGCCTTACTTTCTATGAACTTTGTATGATATAATATTTATTCTTCTTTTTTCTGATGTTTAAAATAGAATAATGCTTAATAAATGATTTAAGTGTATGTAAATGGTATAAGTGCAATTTACGGAAGAGTAATAACTAACTATCACCTATTAACATGTCTATTCAGTTTTTAGTAGGGTTTTTATGGCGTAGAACCTCCTAGAACACAGTATACGCTAAGTAATTGAAAAAAATTACATCTTCAAATTAGCACTTAGGTATCTAGAACATAAAAAGTGTTAAATAAAAATAAAAAAACCGTCGAATTGAGAACCTCCTCCTTATTTTGAAGTCGGTTAAAAATTACAAATTTTGATATTAGCCTCTTTGGCTAAAACATAAAATTGCTTGACATAAGTGGTGATGAATATAGCTTGATGAACAACTTTATGCCATTATACAGCCCTTACTTCTTTGATATTATTAAGAGCATTATGAATCCCATGGCTGGCTCAAGTAAATGATGCACATTGGGTACTTAAATTCCTTTCGTCAACTTCAACGAGCAAATTAGACTATATCGCATTGCATTACCTACCTACTTACTTTCTTTTCAAGCCCCGATTTCACCAACTTAACACATGTCAGTTTCAATGACAATTCGAACTACAGTTATTTGCCAATATGAAGCGCGCTAAAACAAAAGCTCTTCGAGTCACCAATCGACACCGAATTGTCATTGAAAACTGACATTTGTAAAGTTGGTGAAATAGGGGCCAGTAGTGATGAAACGAATCTGGTTTACTGAAGTAGATACCTAATAAGTGACTTCATATAAATATCTCTAAAGGAGAAAGAAGATGCTCTCATTATCTACCTTCCTTTAGACATCCCTAATTTCTATAAACATTATAAATATGAGCTGCAACAGTATTTTTATTCTCCTTTCCAATTCTTTAAATGAAACGATATTAGGTGGCCCACACCAGAATTAAGCGATTAATTAATTAACAAATCGTAAAGAGTCCAATTATTGTAATTCAGCTTACAAGATAAGATTATCTATGTTCAAATATCCACGTGAGCGTGAGACCTTGTTTTGTGCCAAATTTCATTAATGGGAAGTACTCTATAAGTGTTGATTTACTTGCGATTGACAGAAAGATAGACAGACGCACAACTAAGTGAACTCCTTCCTTTCCCTCCTCCTTCTTTCCTTCCTTCTCTTTCCCCGTCTTTTCAACCCCCGTCAAGTGCAGTATTTTGAAGTAAGAAATGGATAGGTAATAGAAGTAATAACTTGCCTTGATACCTTTTCCTGTCTATTCATTTTTTCACGTTTTCATTGAATATTTCCAAAATAGCAAAAACAATAATAAAAAATGCATGTCTTTATTACAGTATATGACCCCGTGTCGTCACCGATCACACCCAAGCGGTACCGTCCAGGTTATGAGTACAACGAGAAGACTGATGCCTTCTACAAGCTGCACACAAAGCGCGCTAGTAGAACCTTTGCTTCCGAAATATGCACTGAAGAAGGCGCAGAACTTGTAAAGCTTTCATCAGATGAAGATTCAAAGCAAGTCCTCGCCATGATGAAGGATCTAGAGAACTATGTGATGGTCGAATCGGACGGTATGTCCGTTTGGTTTTGACAAATTTATTTCTAATTTTAATCGGTTATTTAGATCAATAGTAGATGCTCGAATCATTTTACCGTTACGAGAAAATCGCTACATGCAAAGCTGCTGCCCGTCGTTAATTTGGTATTTGAACACAGTTGCCATGCCACTACGTTTGAAAATGAACTGGCATTCATAATTCATACTGTTTTCCCCTCTTCTTTATAAGTCCTACTGCTTGTCAAAAGGACGAGAGATAGAGATACCATGACACTAAGCCATGGTAAGTATGTCTATCTCTCGTCCCTGTAAACAAAGAGCATACTTACTGCTCCTGCCAATATTTTTGAAGTGCGTTCAAAGCATGCCACAATATTGTTTTCGCTTGCCTCAGCTCTGATGCAATCGCAGCAGGCATAAGTTACATGAATTCCTCTGTAAAATATATTTGTACCTTACAGTGAACTCAGTCCATGGCAGCAGAAATTATTATGAATGCAACGTGATGAACCGCGGTGGCAGAATTGAAACGATAAGCGCGTTCCTGGAGCTGCCGTTTGTGTGTAAGGTAGCAGCTGCCAACACGCCATACAACGTTGAATGCAACGTTTTTTCAAACGGTAACTTTCAATATTCTTCTTAAAAGAAAGTGGTATTAAAGCTTAATCATTGCGCTGCTGCTAAAAAATATTTAAAAATGTACACATAATGAAAACGGGATATTGACCGCGATTACCTTGCAGGTTTGATTAGCTCCCGATACTTCGATGCAGTTGTTTGCACGTGATCATGATGCATGCAACTGAATTGAAATATCGGGAGCTCATCAAACCTATAAGGTAATTGCAGTTAATATCCCGTTTTCATTAGGTATGTCTAATGCAATTAACCGCGAATCATTAAGAACTGTTAATGTATAGAGCACTATTTTTTCAGGTATTGATTATAATATTCAGCGATTATGAATTATAGGAGAATAGAATAGTCGGGCGCTCTTGTATCTAAGCAACACCTGATCTCTTGAAATTTTCAGATTACGAATCAAAAATCGCAACTACTGGCAGTTGCTACAGGGTATCTACAGCTACAGCCACCTGGGATGAGGCGCACGCACGCTGCCAAGCTGAGGGGGCCAATCTGGTAGTCCTAGACAACGCTGATGAGCTCGAAGTTCTCTATAATATGTTGCAAGACAAACCGCACGATTCCGAAACTCAGTACTTTGCGGGGGTGAAGGCGGACATGACTACTGAGCCGCGGGTGTTTAAGACCGTATTTAGTGAGTCGCATTTTTATCTATAAAATCAATAGTTATTTGTTATATAAGGGTGCAAAGTTGTATTTTACCTTCGAGTGTGGAATTGAAACACAAGCAAGCTAAAGGATTCTATAGTTGAACCGCGAGCGAAGCGAGTGGTTCTAAAATAGAAACCTGAGCGTAGCGAGTGTTTTAACACACGAGAAGTAAAATACAGTGAAACTTGGTTAAGTGGGACCTGGATAAGTGAGAAACCTCCATAACTGGAACCAATGCTGAGGTCCCAACACTTTGGCACTGAATTACCTCTGTTAGTGGGACAAGGTAAGCCTCTATATCTGGGATTTGTTCTTTCGATTTATCATCATAGTTACCTCTATAACTGAGACAGCGAGCAAATTTTATATGCATAAACCTCTGTAACTGAGATAACATTGTTTGTTTACTCATTCTTATTCTACCCACAAATTCCACACGTAATTCCACGTACGTAAGTAATTTTGAGCTTCAATTACATACCTTCAGTTTTAGTTTCGCTTTACTATCATACAGATATTTATTTGAAAAATGCCAAAACGAAAGCTACAATCGTTATCATTACGTGAAAAACTGAAGTTAATATCCGTTTATGAAAGTGGGAAGACACGCGAAGAAGTTTGTGCCGAATTTAATGTGCCAAAATCTACTCTTTGTAGAATAATTCAGAGTAAACATAAAATTTAATCACAATGTTCTGAATTGTTCTGATTTTATTTAATGATCGCACCTGTATAACTGAAATAACCTGTATTCTCACCTCTATTAATGGAACCCTCTGTAAATGAGACAGATATTTATTTATACCTGTATATCTGAGACACTGGGTAAGTGGAATACCTCTATAAGTGAAACGACATTGCAGGTCCCTTGATGTCTCACTTAACCAGGTTTCACTGTACATTTGCACCCATGTGTAACACAAAACTTTTCACCTCACTGTAGCGAGGAAAGCGCAACATGTAAAAAAACAGCTCATAAAAATTTATCTTCATCACTGGAATCACTATTTTTTTTACGATAATAATATCGTAATGAGAAATAGTACAATTTTAAGGTTTATGACTTAAAATCATTAAATAAAGCTAAATTTGGTATTTTTATTAAATTCTCAAATCATTTATCAATTATTTATTGATAATTAATATCGAACGAACCATTAATGAGCGTTTTACGTTTTGTTATCTGTTCAAAGCTACTTAAGCACGGTCCACTCCAAGGTCAAATTACTTTCCTCACTAGTGGATAAAATGTGATTTTACCCGCTTGTATTTAAGGATAAAAGACGGCTTTCTGAGGCAGTGAGGGGAAATAAATATTTAGAATTCCAGATCTTTAGGCCAGTTTGATTGTCGATTTAGAAAACATGAAATACGATTAAATTTAAATTAAAGTACTTAATTACAAGGCACTCAAAAACTTGACAGAACTGTCAATAAACGACCCCACGCCCCCATTGTGTTAAGTCCACTTACGACTTATGCATGATAATTTGATAAAAGCTAACCAGAATTATTTTCCCTGCAAATTGAGTCTTTACGCTAAATAACTGTTGATCGTTTTCAGATCAAACACTAGAAGAGGTGGGATACGGGCCGTGGGAAGAAAGTGAACCGAACGACTATATACGTGCTGAGAACTGCGTGGCTCTAGACACCCGCCGCCACGGCAAATATAACGACGTCTGGTGCGACGTTAAAATGCACTACGTCTGTGAGAGTGTCGGCGCACCACTGGAAGTCCCTGGTAATTTATTTGTCAAGAAGAAGACAAGTCGGACTCCTTAATTATTTGTTTTTGATTTATATTTGGACCTTACAGTGTACACGGACCACAACAGCGATGGGGAAATCGAGACGACAGACCCCTACTCTGACCGACCGTTTGTCTACACGGTGACAGCCAGAGACGCCCCAACCAATGAGGAATGTGGGGTTTTATCCAATGGTAACTTCCAGAACGTTCCTTTGAAGAAATAACCAACGACTTAGTCTATTGTGAAATTAATAACGCTGTTAACAGTCGTATTTACTGAATATTATTCGAAATAAAATAGTAGTTTATCCAACTGTTACATAATGAGTGTTTTAAGGCCTAATTACGTATGTAAAGCTGCATACACTACTTTACCTATAAACATATCATAAGTACTTACTCTAAGATGGGTTCAGAAGCCGAAGGCATAATAAACCTGTCACGATTTTGGCTGTATTTTTTTTAATCATAGACAAACGTATCGAGCTGACGTTTCGTATCGACTGTTTTTTTCAGGTGAGGCTTATTTTTAAATTGTATTGCTTTTTAAAGACGAAAATTGATGGTCGTAATGATGGTCATTAACTACCTACGGTTTCTGAACGCATAATAGAGGACTTAATGACCATTTATGTTGTAGAAAAAATAATTAAGTAATTCACAATAAATGGTAGGATAAAATATTCAGTCTTGTTCGTATGCACTGAGCACATCACCAGCACTAAATCTCTTAAAATTTTCCAGATTATGAATCAATGATCTCAACCACAGGCAGTTGCTACAGAGTATCCACAGATGTTGTGAACTCCTGGAGTGAGGCGAACGCACGCTGCGAGGCCGAGGGGGCTCACCTGGTGATCCTGGACAATGCTGAAGAGGTCGATGTTCTTTACAAGATGTTGCAAGACAAGCCACACGATTCTGAAACGCAGTACTACGCGGGGGTGAGGGCGGTCACGTTTACTGAGCCGCGAGTGTTTAAGACTGTATTGAGTAAGTAACATTTTCACCTAGCGGTAACGACAATACCTTTCACGATCATAATCATCACGTCAGCCGAAAGACGTCCACTGCTGGACTTAGGCCTCCCCCAAGGCTCTGAGGGTCTTGCGTACCTTTGGGGGGGAAATGCCTTAGTCGCTACGCTTGGCAGGCGGGTTGGCGACCGCAGTTATACCCGATAGTTCGCGGAGGACGCTGCTGCCCATCCTCCGGTTTATCCTTTAGTCGCCTCTTACGACACCCATGGCAAGAGATGGGGTGGTTGCAATTCTCGACCGACACCGTACGGCAAACGATCACGCACGATGTCATGATCATAATGCATAATTATAACTCTAAAACTATTAATTTCAATTTGAACGAATACTTACCATGGTTGGAACATATTTTATTACAAAGGCTTTTTAGGGTTCCGTAGCCGAAACGGCAAAAACGGAACCCTTGTAGTTTCGTCATGTCCTTCCATATGTCATAGGCATTTTACTCGAAAACTGTAAGAGGTATATTGATGAAATTTGTAGTACAGGTCTCTTGTAGAAGGCGCCACTTAGTAGTTAAATAAAAAAAAAAAGTTTTTTAAGTAGTTAACAAAAGTTGAAAACATTTTTTTTTCCAGCTAACATTAACGTGTGGCATATATTTCTTCAGTTCTTTTAAAAACATTTTCAGGTTCCTAAGCATTTTTTTTGATTAAGCGAATATTTTCGAAATTAATCACCCCGAAAGTGGCATAAATTGTGCCCCCCCCCTTATCTTCTAAACCGTAGGTCCAAAAAATATGAAGAAAAATACAAACTATAGGTACAGTCGAGGAAATTAATTCCTGACACACCATAGGACATTTTCATAGTAAACCTCATAACGATTTTCCTTGTCAAGCTATGCGATGTCACTATGACGTTTACTGTGAAAAGGTTGCATGGTGGGTCAGGAATTCATTTCCTCGACCGTACTAGGCATGCCCTGACATGCTCTTGACCGGCTTTTTTTTATATACACTATAGGCTTGTGTTTGACCACAGTCACGCATGATGGTAAGCGAAGATTTGGTCTACGATGGAGCACGCTTGCCTAGCAAATGCCCGTTCACTCTAGACTTGAAAACGGCCAGATTATAGTTCACAGGGAACACAGACGCAGGTAGGGAATTCCACTCCTTAGCTGTACGGATGATGAAGGAAGGTTTTGTTCAATTGGTGCAGTGCAAAGCATCAACCACACCGAAGCAACCGAACTAATGTATTCTGTGACCGAAGCTTGATGCAGTCACGTGACTTATGCGTAACGTTTTATTCATAAAGCTGTGAAAACACATGCACTGTCAGCGTATTTTGAGCACCAAAGCACCGGTGTAGACGATCTCTAAGTCCACTCAAAATGAACTAATTGCTACCCTTAACTCACTAAAAATGTATTTCGTTCTCAGACCAAACTCTAGAAGAGATCGGATTTGATGCCTGGAATGAAAACGAACCGAACGACTATGAAGGTGGCGAGAACTGCGTGGCTCTGGACACGCGCCGTCACGGCAAATACAATGACGTGCCGTGCTACAACAGAATGCCGTACGTCTGTGAGAGCTCCGGGGAGCAACTGACATCCCAATTATCTGCCGCCACCCCCAAAGCTAGCGTCATACAAAGTGGACTCTTATACGGCGTCAATGTATTCCTATCAGTGTATTCCTTCTTTACTCCGTACTTTGGACCCTGAAGCAATTTGAACCTAGTCTAAACATTTATTTTCCTTTCTTATTGCTCAAAAGGTTTGCTCAATCTAAAATATAAATCATACTTTTTAAATACTGAAACATGAATACCTACACAGAGAAAAAAACAGAAAATGTTAACCCCTTTTCCATGTATTCAAATCTCAGCTCGTTAATTACTTAAAAAACCTGCTTTAAAAAAGACCGCATTCAAATCGGTTCAACTGTTTAAGAGGTATGGTGCCACAGACAGACACACACAGACATACATAGAGGTAAAACTTACACACCTCTTTTTGCGCCGGGGGTAAAAATAATGGAGAAAAATACAAAAAGATAGGTACTCCATTTGAGATCATAAAATATTTATTTACCTTATTGGAATTGAAAAAATGCGCAAAATAGGTTAGTGATTAAGTACTCGTATAAGTAATCATAAAATGTTCTAACGTCATTTAATATTAGAGTTGTTTTAGTAGCTGTATCTCGTACGTTTATAAATGTACTTGAATACATACTTGTTGGTACCTAGTGACTTTGTAAGAAATATTTACGACCTGCAACAGCATAATAAATAATAAAACCCTGACATCGTATTTTTATTGAATAGTTTATAAGTAGGTAATTAAAATAAACGAAAAAGTACAAAAAATACTGAATATTTTTATTTACTTCCTAAGTCGTAAGTAAGTTCCCAGAGTGTATATACCTACATTATTGAAATTTTCAGAATATCACAACCCTATGTGAGTTACTAAAAGTCAAGACTTTACTAAATAATGAAGATGTTTTAAATGGCATAATCGAATAACCAAAATTATTTTACTGCTTTCGGTTTCTACTGAAACCTTTCAAAAATAACGGGGGCTGAAAAATACATACAGTGGATAATAAATAGAACCTCCTCTTTTCTTGAAGTCGGTTATAAAGACAAAATGCGGTAAATAACTTTAGTATGGTGAGGTCCATTTCACATTTCTGTCACGTTTGGAATTTGCTAATTAAACCTTAAAATATTAGGTAATTAATCGGTTTACCAATCAGAATCCTTAACTTGACAGAAATTTCAAACGGAGCTCTGGATACCACTCGATACTATAAGTGCCCCGCCGCTATGAAGTCAATCTTGACACATTTCACAGCTATGAAGTTTCTGATTACTGACAATGTTAACCACAGCAAACTAATAGTTATTTGTTATACAAGGGTGCAAAGTTATATTTTACCCGCGAGTGTGGAATTGAAACACGAGCAAGCGGCGAAAGGATTCTATAGTTGAACCACGAGCGAAGCGAGTGGTTCTAAAATAGAATCCTGAGCGTAGCGAGTGCTTCAACACACGAGAAGTAAAATACATTTGCACCCGTGTGTAACACAAAACTTTTCACCTCACTGTAGCGGAAAGCGCAACATGTAAAAAAACAGCTCATAAAAAATAATCTCCATCACTGGAATCACTATTTTTTTACAATAATAATATCATAAAAAAGAATAGAACAATTTATGAGGTTTGTGACTTAAAATCATTAAATAAAGCAAAATTTGGTATTTTTATTAAATTCTCAAACCATATAAATATCAATTATTTTACGTAAATACGTTTTGTTATCTGTCAAAAGCTACTTAAGCACGCTCCACTCCAAGGTCAAATTACTTTCCCCACTAGTGGATAAAATGCGATTTTACCCGCTTGTATTAAAGGATAAAAGACGGCTTTCCGAGGTAGTGAGGGGAAAAGAAGTTAACCATAGGAGAAAAATGCTAGACTTGCTTGTTGCGTGTGGCAATTAGGAACAGAATTAACTTCACAGCATCGAGGCACTTACATTACTTAAAGTTATAAGTTTTCTTTTCTTTTCAAAAATGACAACTGAAACACAACAGTGTTTTGAGAACATAAATAAGATGGATCTAAGACGAAATCTTTTGACTGTAAGTTAATCTAACTCTGTTTATCGCTATTCTTTAGAGCACTGTTAATATTCAACTTTGTGGTAGCACTGGGCTTTGGCAAATGGTGTGGCGGTGCGGCGCGTCGCGATGATGGCGTGTTTCAAGACCGAATGCGACTAAACATACTGTGTGAAACATTGCTCAATCTGTATATCTTATGTAAGAACACAGATAACAATTGAGGAGTGCGTAATGAATGTTAAATAGTATGTAAACACTTTGCTTCTTTAATTGTGTCTTAGTTCTCTTAAACTTGTACTCCCAAGTATAGCACGTACGAACAAATTTTAAAATGCAGTTGTGGATTATTCTCTTCGCGTCGTTTGTGGGTGAGTTAAGTCATTTATCTCAAGATTTTATAGACACTCTATACTACAATTTTATTTACATAATGAAAGCAATTTACAGTGACATTAAATCCAAGCTAAAACTAATTAAACTAAAACTTAAAACTAAATTAAATCTAAACAAGACCCCCCGTGGCATGGTGCCCAAAAGGCTGGCAGCGTTGCCTGGCTGAATAGCAATAATTCTATACTTAGTAAAGCGCACGTTTATTTTAAGATACGTAAAATGTGACCATTAATTTGCACACAAATATTTCCTTTATAAGTGCGAAAGCTTGTGAGCGTTTGAATATTTATATGAGTTTATTGTTTGCAACTTCTTCACGCTATGAGTAACTGTTTGAAGGATTTAGATGAAATTTGGAATAGAGATAGCTTAGGTAAGTATTATATACCTTAGAATAAAAAAACATAGGCCACCGTTTATCCCGGACAATTGCATAATTCATAGATTGATGCAGATAGACTAAACTCGACAATTCTAGCGATCCTATAGCGAATTTTTGGCTCGCAATAGCTCTAATTTTATGCAGACAAAGTTGCAGGCATCAACTGCCTACTAATAAATAAGGTATATTGATAGAACCCGGATTTAATGAAATTTGAAATGAGTTAGGAGTATTTTTGGCGGCCAAATGGTTACTATAAGTGTGCGTTCTTAAAATAGCATACTTTAGGAAACTGATTTCGTTGACTTTGATAAGCTTCATATATTAAGTAAGTAAGTATATTCAGCGATAATTTTTAACCCCCTACTAAATGCTATGTTATTACTGTTTCTAAATAGATTAAAAGAGATACTTATTTCCAAGGTAACCCGGTTAAAAATTATATACCTAACAAATGATAAATTTATTTACAACCTTGAAATTGTAGTGTCACCCATACCGAATCCATATTATACTTAGTAAAAAGAATGCCTACTGTTCATTACAGTGTCTGCCGTGTCCTCACCGGCTACAACCAAGCAGTATCGAGCAGACTACGAGTATAACAAGAATTCCGATGCCTTTTACAAGCTTCACACAGAGGGCGAACAGGAAATTACTGCTTCTAGAAAATGCATTGAAGAAGGGGCGGAACTTGCAACGATCACATCAGACGAAGATTTAAAACAAATCCATGCCATGATGAAGAGGTTTTCGGATCTAGAGGGTCGCGTGATGGTCGCATCCGACGGGTCGCATCATGACTCACTTGAGGAGGAAGATCCTATGCTTAGCCGTTAGTTCGAAAAGGGACCCGTTACTACTGCGAAATTCTAAAATCGAAGTTCGTATCGTGTCGTACCGCTCGTTCTCGTTTTAAATGATATTATCGTGAGCGGGGCGGCACGATACGAAGTTCGAATTTTGCTCAATATAAGGCCTGCGTGGAAAACACTTCATCCTTTCACCACTCATCCCTGTCAAGCATGCTCTTTCTGAATTGAATACCTAAAATGCTTTTAAGTTAATCTGTCATCTTCTTTCCTCCCATCTCGTGCCTCTGATGTCATCGTTTCAGGTATGAATTATAATAAATTGCTTTGTAAATATTACTTGAACTTTCCAGCAAACTTGGACTACGGCATCACAAATAAGAATGAAATTAATAAATGCAACGTAGTGAACAACAACGGTGCAATCGAGACGGCCAGTGGCTACCTTAACCGACCATTTGTGTGCAAGGTGCAAGCCAAAGACGCGCCGTACAACGAGGAATGCGGCGTTTATTCATTCGGTAACTTTAATTAGATAATTATATTCCTAAGCATTGACTTACCAACACCCTGGACTTCGGGAGAGCTTGAAAACGTCCGAACTATAAGACCACTGATTTGCAAAAAAGACCACTAAGTAATCGAGCTCCAGTCACAGTCAGTCCACAGTCAGTTCACAGTCAGCCCACAGTCAGTCTACATCAGTCAGTCTTAGTTGGTCTTAGTTTGGTCGAAGGACAGCGCTATGACTTATGGCTGTCATCAAAAAATGCCGTGTTGTACGAGACCCAAAGTCCATGGTGTTAGTACTCAAGTCAATGTTCCTGAGATAGTGGCATAGAAGTAAAGCTAAATTAATTTTGTAATGCTGTCATTATCGTCAGTAATCCGGCCCATGATTGTAAAATTGACTATGAAAATTTGAAAAGATTAGTTAATTCTCTTTATATCTATACCAACCAACTACTCAGTGTCTCTTGCAATTTTCAGGTTATGTATCAAGAATCTCCACCACTGGCAGTTGCTACAGAGTGTCCACAATTGAAGTTACCTGGAATGAGGCCTATGCGAATTGCCAGGCCGAGGGGGCTCATCTGGTGATCCTGAACAACGTTGGAGAACTCGAAATTGTTTATAATATGTTGAGAGAAAAGCCGCGGCATTCTGAAACGCAGTACTTTGCGGGAGTCAGGGCGGTGACGAAAACTGAGCCCAGAGTGTTTAAAACTGTATTGAGTGAGTCATTTATGTTTAATAATGTCATCAGCGCGCCAAAAATGAAGCGCAGAAAAGGCTACAAGTGTAGCCTCTTTGGCCTCAGTCGCTCTCCAATAGAGTCTAAACTTGCGCGTACAAATGTCAAAATGTTCGGAACATGTTTTTCGATTGTCTTGTGAGCATATGAGGTATCTTTACCTAAAATATCATTGTAAAAAACACAATACCTTCCCCTTACACCCTAAATTGAAACATATACAATCTTTTATGCCGGAAAATTACAGTTTCCGCGGAAATTGCGTATCATTTGATTTCGCTAAAAAGTTAATTGTTCGCAGATCAAACACTAGAAGAGGTGGGATACGGGCCGTGGGAGGAAGGAGAACCGAACGACTGGCATAATAGTGGCGAGAATTGCGTGGCTCTGGACATCCGTCGCTACGCCAAATACAACGACGTCTGGTGCTACGTCAAAATGAAATACGTCTGTGAGAGTGCCGGGTTCCCACTGGAAGACCGCGAAACTTCTCAGAGGGCTAGTGGGGCCACTCCACAAGGGTCAATTTTGCGCAACGTTCACAAATATATGTAATACGTGTAGGCTCTAGGCTAGATTTTAAGAAATTAGGTCTTGGGGGGTGGTACAGTGGGTTCCCAGTCAGCGCCAATGGTATTCGCTTTATCCATGGTATCTGTTTGATAATGTGTAATGTGCTTTAACTACAATAAAGTCATGTTTACAAAATCCTAATTGGAAGTTTAGTTTATACTTAAGGATGTAAGAGTCCGATGCCGGTTTCCTATATTATGTTAGTTTATTTACTTATCGATATGCTACGGATATTGCTTTTTTGTAAAAAAAAACTGTACCAGTGTCCGTTATTTAAAATTCACCTACCTATTTCTGTATTTTTTACCATGAGTTAATATATGATGTACTCTAATATCTATCTGCCGTCTTAGCTTTATAGGGTAGCATCAGAAACTTATTAATGCTACACACAACTAATTAAACTTCACATAGAAATTTCAAGCGCTGTTTGTTCAGTAAATAATTACATTTATCAATTTTGAGTTATCAGCGTTATTATCTACGTTTCTTGTCACTGCCCATAACAAAGGTCAGGTAAGACAGTTACGATACGCCAATCATTTAGAGGAAAATAACAACTTACCTATTAAGTATTACTGCGTAAATCTAAGTTTTTCGTATTTCGCTAGGTAGGTAACTTCTTAGTAAGTAGCGTAGGAGACGCTGTGGAACTATTTTGCATTATCCTTTCCTACAACGATATATTAATAGTGTTTATGCAACTGTTACAAAAAGAGGGTCCTTAAAACACAAGTTCGCCTCGTTTCATAATAGGACCACACGAGTGTTTTAAGGCCTAGGTAATTATGTAGAGTTGCATACACTACCTACTCATCTACACACATATTATAGGTACTCTAAGATAGGTTCAGAAGCCGAAGACATATAGTACTTTTTGATATAAGTGCGGAAAGTATGTCATTATGCACGAGTCCCAAGGTGTCTAGGTCCGAGCCGCGAGCCGAGGGTCAAGACTCGGGACGAGTGAAAATGACACTTCTGCACGTGTACCAAACTACGTTTTTTAATACATTTGCGAAAAAACTTCAAAGAGGCGGCAGCCTGGCAGCTGCCCTACCACCAGCCGAGGTGGAGGCAAAAAACGCTAGTACGAAAAATACAAATTTCCGCACACTACGTAGCTACAAAAGTACGACTTTTTGACCAACTGTATTAAAAAATAAATTACCATCCCACATTTGGATTTGATATTGGATACAAAAGTAAGCGTCAAACAACAAGTATAAGTACTATCTACATAATATACGGTACCGGGTATCTGTATAAATACGTACTTAAGTTATTTAACTTAGTGATAAATGCTATTGCGTCTTAATTAGTGTGCATGAACAGTTGTGTGTGGTTTAAAATGGAATTGTGGGTTAAGCTGTTGACTTTGGTTGCGGGTGAGTTTCATCTTTAGATTAACTTTTTATCACAGACTAATTCTAAGTCAAGAGGGCGTACTTGGGTCGACCGAGCGGTCGTAGGCCGGTTGGGCGGCCTAGGTACCGCTGGAGGGACGAAGTCCATAAAGATCTTTCGGACCTCGGGGTCGATGGCTATGGCAAGAGCTGGCCCAAGACCGCAAGGCATGGCGTGATCTGGTGTCGGAGGCCAAGATCCACTTCGGGTCACTGCGCCCAGTTATTAAGTAAGTAATTCTATATAAGCAGAGCCGGATTAACCATTAGGCAGAGTACGTATATAGGCAGCTCCCCATGGCCCCCACATCAGATAGGGGCCCCGCGCGCGGACAATAGAAATTAAAAACGTTTCTCGGAGTGAAAAATTGTATCCTCAATGACAATAGGTATTGTGAGCAGGAGCCTAAATAGACTCGTCTGTTTGGGTGGATGTAGCTCTAGTGGTTGCTTCCTAGCTACGAGAGGCATGAGAAGAAGGAACGGCACTTGTTTTTAATTATCTTTAATATTTTTTCTAACAAGCGAATACACGGCTTTTCGTCGAAGCTTACTGTCAGAGCGTCGCACTTGTTTGTTATCGTCCCAGACACCTTGCATCCGTCTTCAAATAACGAACTAACTCTACACATCGACAAACAGAGAGTGACCTCCTTAGAGTATTATTGATTCAGCTGAAAAGGGGCTCTAGAATTGCATTGCCAAGGGGCCCCGACATGTTTAATCCGGCCCTGATTCTAACCTGACTGATTCTCAGATTCAGACTGAATCCTGACTCTTCTTAGCATAATTTTTGAGTGGTGTAAGAGCTTACACTGTATTTAGTGCAAATGTCGGGCTAAAATCAGAGGTACATTGTATTATGAGCTATGTAGTATGTTAGTCTTAACTCCGACCCGAATCTAACTTGGTATAACTTATTTGGTCTATTATTTAGTAGAACAATTGAAGTTAAATAGAGTCTATGAGTGTCCAGGCCGGACAATAAAACAAGAAGTAATCTTGATAATGTGTATTTCACATATACAACAATAATTAAGTACGTAAGTAGAACGCGGTGGCGAGCAGCGTGAGCCATGCGCGAGTTGTCGTGGCGGACTGGTGGGACGCGGCGCGGCGCTGCTCTCGCGCCGGTGGGGTGCCCCTCCCGCGCCCCTCTCCCGCTGCCATTTTTGGCAAAGGCAGCGCGGCGCGTACATACTCCGGGCGTTGAAAGCTTCGCTTTCAAGAGGAATTGCAGACATTCTTAGAAGTTGCCATTAATGGGTATATGGTAGTGGTATTCGTCCCTTCGGCAACCTGCAATTTGTTGATCTTCATTCTGGTTAGTGGTAAGAAAACGTCCTTGAATCCGTCTACAGAATTCAGTGGTGGTTGTCCTAAATAGGTATACATTATGTATTCGTCCCTTCGACAACGTCTGTAGCTGGGATTATGCACATCTTATTGATTGCTCTTCTAATGATGCCTCGGTTGGTGAGGACATCCGCAACTCTGCTTACACCGTCAGGTCCAGGGTATAAGCAACTGACTCGAGCAAGACGCCATTGGAGCGGAGGAAGTTGGTCTTCTTTCAGGATCACGAGGTCTCCAACGCGAAGTTCCTGCTGGCGAGTCTTCCATTTCGTACGTTGCTGGAGCTCTGCTACGAACTCCCGGCGCCACCTCTCCCAAAAATGCTGTCGTAGCTGCTCTATTCGTTCATATCTGTTGGGGTTCTTGGTTGTGATGGGCAGAGACGGCACTGAAGCTAGAGGCCGTCCTATTAAGAAGTGGCCGGGCGTTAAAGGAGTAGGGTCAGTAGGATCCGACGAGAGAGGAGTAAGTGGACGGGAATTTAATATGGCTTCGATTTGTGCGAAGAGTGTTGCCAGCTCTTCAAACGTTAGTGACGCATTACCAGCGATGCGACGGAGGTGGTGCTTAGCCTGTTTGACGCCAGCCTCCCAAATCCCGCCAAAATGTGGCGAACACGCAGGGCTGAATTTAAATTGAATTCCTTCATCATTTGCAAAGTTAATAATAGACTCACGACTTGATCTTAGTATCTTACTTAATTCATTGTTTGCGCCCTTGAAATTAGTTCCATTGTCACTGAAAATGACAGCAGGTTTACCTCTACGAGATACAAAACGGCGTAATGATAGGATAAATGCCTCTGTACTTAGATCGCTGACAAGCTCGAGATGCACCGCTTTAGAAATGAGACACACAAATAGACATAAATAGCACTTAGATGTACGGCTACCTCTTCCCTTCTTGCTAGCAATCATAAATGGACCTGCCATGTCGACCCCACATGAGTAGAAAGCGTAAGATGGATTGCTCCTTTCAGCTGGTAAGTTACCCATTATTGGTTGAATGGTTTTTCCGCGCAATCGTGCACATATTGTGCACTTCTTAGTCGTACTACGTGCGAGATTTCTACCTCCTATAGGCCAAAACCGTTCTCTAACAGAAGCTAGAGTAAGCTGAGGACCTGCATGGAACAGGCGAAGGTGTTCATGTTTCATAATCAACTTGGTGAAAGTATGGTTCGCATCTAAAATGATAGGGTGCTTTTTATTGTAATCGAAATCTGAATTTATGATTCTACCCGAAACTCTGAGAATTCCCAATGAATCTGTAAATGGGGTTAGAGATAGTAGTTTAGATTTATGTTGTTGCGTATCACCAAATGATTCAGATTGGGATATTCTTATAAGAATATTTTGAGCTTTATCTAACTCTACAATGTCCAACGGTCCAATAGCTTTTGAGTTACTACTTCGACAATTATTGAAGAAGCGCAGGACATATGCATAAACCCGTATCAGTTTATTTAAATTAGAATACTTATCAAATTTGACAACAGCATTATTAGTTGCTTCGACATGCACATGACATTGAACGCGGTTGGATTGTTTCATTTCGGGCAACTCAGTGTACACTTGTGTGTAATTTTGTTTAGGCCATGTGGATGAATCTAACTTGAGGAACGATGGTCCTTCCCACCAGATAGGACTTGAGTATAGGCTTTTAGGATCAATGCCTCTAGATGCCATATCCGCGGGATTTTTATCAGTAGGGACATGGTTGAAAGTATAGCCTGACGTTAGCTCATTAATCTCATTAACACGATTACAAACGAATGCTTTTAGATCTTTAGGTGAAGTTTTGAGCCACCCCAAAACTACCGTTGAATCTGTCCATATAAATTTGCTTCTAATGTTACATCGTAATGACTGGCAGACTTTCTCACACAAGCGTGCTCCTAATAGCGCACCACACAGCTCCAAACGAGGGATAGTAGTTGGGCTTATGGGTGCTACACGAGCCTTAGCACATAATAGATTAACAGAAATTACATTTGCATTACTTTCGGATCTTAAATACACACATGCGGCATATGCTTGCTGTGAGGCATCGACAAAACAATGCAGATCAATACTAATATAGTCTTTGGCCAAAACGCATCTAGGTACCTTAATTTCTGACAGGAAGGAAAACTCTTTGAGAAGCTTTGACCACCTTTTGACAAAATCGTCAGGAACCGGTTCGTCCCAGTGAAGCTTAGCGCACCATAACCTTTGGAGCAATATTTTAGCTACTATCACACAGGGACATAACAATCCAAGTGGATCAAAAATTTTGCATGTCATGGAAATAATAGACCTCTTTGTGCATAAGGTAGTGGGTTCTAAATCCCTTGAGAATTGTAGAGTGTCTGATTTTGGAGAATAGTTAAGACCTAAGACGCTAGATTCTTTGCTTAAATCTACAGATGCAGCCTCCTCAATATCGCCTCCAAATAATTGAGGACAGTTTGTGCGTATTTTTCGCAGCGGCAAACAGGCAGACTCTAAAACCTGCACGACCCCTTCGGCAATATGTTTTAGGTCACTTATGGTATCGGCACCTGTATTTAGGTCATCAACGTAAAAGTCGTTTTTAATGACATTGGCTACGACACTGTCAGGACAATCTAAAGCTAGCTGTAGAAGACATCGTGTACTCAAAAAGGGTGCCGATGCGGTGCCGTAAGTCACTGTATTTAATTGTAGAACGTCTATAGGCTTATCGTTTTCATCGCGCCATAAAATTAATTGCAGATGGCGCTGAGCGGGGTTTATTTCTATTTGGCGGTACATTTTTTCTATGTCCGCAATCAAAATAAATTTGTACTGCCGAAATCGCAATAACAGGGACATGAGATCACTTTGTACAATTGGACCGATTCTTTGAATTTCATTTAGTGACTTTCGCGATGAAGTTTTGCAAGATGCATTAAAAACAACTCGGAGTTTAGTGGTTTCGCTTTTTTCTTTGATTACTGCGTGATGCGGCATGAAATATCCGAATTTAGGCCGTTCGATTTTAGACAGACGTCCTAAATCAGCGTACTCTTTTAAAAACTCCCTATATTTTAATTTCAGATTAGGATGCCTACTAAATTTCTTTTCCATATTTTCTAAGCATTTTTTAGCAACGTAGTAACTCTCCCCAAGTGCCTCTTCAGGCACTTCCTTCATGGGAATGCTGACTGAAAATCGACCAGAAGGCAAGCGAGTAAAATTATCTTTAAAGTGTTGTTCGCACAATTGCTCTTCTGGAGAATAAGTTTTGGTAAGGGGCATTTCGTCAATTGCCCAGAACTTCTCCAAAGAGTCGCGAATTTCTTGTGTAAAATTACAATAAACCTCGGATGTAGGTGCTGGCTGAGAGTTAGATATAGGGCCGGCCACTAACCATCCAAGTTCTGAGCTCTGCAAAACAGGTTTATTCACGCCTAATCTTACAATATTAGATTTAACTATTTCCCAATAGACGTTTGCTCCCAGAAGAATGTCTATCTCAGAAGGAGAACAAAACGTAGGGTCGGCTAGTTTGAAATCAGTGGATATGTTCAACTCGTTACTGTCAATTGGCGCATTAGGCAACATACCTGTAATTTTAGGAATAATTAGGCATTTTAATTCGGTGTTATAAGTAGTCACACGTGAAGCTATATTGAGAGTGCAGCTTTCTGATATATTACTGGCAACATTATTTATACCACAAATATTTATTGGATTGATGGCGGTACCAATGATGCCCAACCTCCCCTTTAAATTTTTTGTTATGAAGGACGACTGACTTCCGGAATCTAGAAGTGCACGAGCTGTATACACCTTGTTGTCATAAATAATATCTACTAAAGCCGTGCACAATAGAACCTGATTGGCACAAGTCACCGAAAGTGTGACCGGTGCAGCCGAGGTCGATGGCTGAGAAGCCTCCGTGCTCACTATTTGTTTGTGCAGCAAAGTATTGTGTTTTTTCTTGCAAACACGGCAGCAACCTCTTAATTGACAGTGAAATGAGCTGTGACCCTTACGGAAACAATTTTTACATAATTGCAATTTAGATATTTCAGCAATTCTATCATCTACACTCATTTCTTCAAATTTAGAGCATTCATACAGGCGATGACTTTTATTGCACACTTCACAATTAATAGATTTTTTATCTACTGAGACCATAAAACTTTTGTATTGGTTGTTATTGGCAAACTTTGGTTTTTGTTCCCGAGGCACAAATTTGTGGTCACCCTTGTCCGATTGACTACTGTAGGAAGTTTCCAACACATCAGCACGACTGCGCAAGAAAGAATAAAATTCCTCTAAAGTAGGTAACGACTTAAGGTTAGCTTTGTACTCTTCCCACTTTCTACTCGTGTTTATGTCCAACTTAGAGGACACCATGAAAATAATTAGTGCATCCCATTTGTCAGTTGGCTGGTCGAGGCTCTCTAGTGCTCGCAGATGCTTAGCAAAATGGTCAACCACAAACCGCAACGCTTTGAACGATTCCTTTGTTATGGTGTCAAAAGAGAATAATGCCTTCAGATGATTATTAATCAAAATATTTTTATTGTTGTATCGGTCGCATAGGAGGTCCCATGCGACTTTATAATTGTTGGCACTGAATTCTATTGATTTTATAACCACACTTGCATTGCCCTCTAGTGACGAGCGCAAGTAGTGAAATTTATTTATGTTTGGAATGTCACTGTTGCCGTTTATCATTGACTCAAAACTGTCACGAAACTCTATCCATTTTAAATAGTTCCCATCAAAGGTGGGCAACTTGATAGTTGGCAGCTTGATTGTGTTGCATGAATTTGATTGGCAGCTCGTCACTGACACACGATCGTCCTGGACATGCTCAGGCTTTTTATTTGATGGCATTGACTCTAATATGTCTTGCCCAATTGCTATAAAAGAAAGAAATTTATTTTCGATATCATCCCTTTCTTTTATTTGCTCTTCGCAATTAATATGCAACAAATCAATTTTATTTTGCAGCTCATCAAATTCATTCAACAATGGCTGTAATTTATTTATTTTTAATTCAAGCTGTTTATATTCAGGGGATGTAATCTTCGAGAGCTCGGTTTTTTGTAAATTATTAAGATAATCACCGAATTTAGTCAACCGGCCCTTTATAATGCCGCGTTGTTTAATATATTTTGATAATTCGGCTTCATCTTCGGGCTTGGCAGCGGCCATATTTAACACTGAACTCGCAAATAATCAGGCACGCAACAATAAATTAAATTAAAACTCAAACCCGTACGATGCGGAGAGCAGATACCAGATCCAGCCGTCGCGATCGCGGCCGCTGAGCACACAGCATGCGCCAACAAGCTGTGCCGCGGGCCGGCCGAGCTGAGCAGCGTCCAGCGCCACGTAGCACGCAACGAGCCGCACCCGTTTAGGCGCTGAAATTGTTAGTAACAAGCTTTGAAACCTTGCCGAAATACCACAAAATAGGTCGGCATTCGTTTAGGATTTGCAATCGTAATTAGTTAGTTCGAAAGAAAGGTTAGGTATTTAATTATAATTAGTAAGTTATTGTTATGTTCCACTTTGTTAGGTGTAATGAACTTTAGATAAGCTGTTTTATAAATTAGACGTGACAAAACAAGATGGCACGAATAAAATGAACGAATAAATGAAAGGAACTTAGTATCGAAATACGTACCGAATTAGATAGTTTTGCTTTAACATTTTCTAAAACCCGTGCGTAGCAAAATTAATAGTTTAATAGAATGCACTGTTGGGCGAAAGTTTGATTTCGATTCAACTGTTTTATTTCACAGAAACGATTAGGTAGAACACAGACGCGCACAAGGCAAAATAGACTTGTCTTAGGTAAGCTAGATTAGGAAATTACCTAACGCTTGAAGATGCAAGTAAAGCCGTCACATGTCACACAAATGCAAAACAAATTCTCAAAGATAGATGGATGTAGGTATAGATTTTGGAATAGGATAAGATAGGCACACTTCCCTTGGGTTAGACCTCCAGCCAGACAAACCGTAAGCGTAGACGTAGGTATGTCCCCTGCAGGCCCCAGAAGCAACAAGCTTTTTCTTAGTATTCTTCGTTATAGTTTAGCTGTATTCACATTGAAGCTTGAGTCCGTTGTTCCTTTGTTTTAGTTCGTAAAGCGCTAAGGCGTAGCCATTCGACGCGTCGCTTCGCTTCGTAACGGTGAATTTGAAGTGAACGAAGTGCAGTATTTATATCCGACGGTCGCCAATATTGTCCAGGCCGGACAATAAAACAAGAAGTAATCTTGATAATGTGTATTTTACATATACAACAATAATTAAGTACGTAAGTAGAACGCGGTGGCGAGCAGCGTGAGCCATGCGCGAGTTGTCGTGGCGGACTGGTGGGACGCGGCGCGGCGCTGCTCTCGCGCCGGTGGGGTGCCCCTCCCGCGCCCCTCTCCCGCTGCCATTTTTGGCAAAGGCAGCGCGGCGCGTACAATGAGTGCAACGCCATCTAATGAACGAAAGATTGTTAGAAAAAGAATTTTACACAATAAACTATAATTGATACATAAACATAATAGATAATTTGACTATAAACGTGCCTGTATGGCTACGCTTGCCGATTTTAAATAATTTATTGAAATAATATTCTTGCTTCATTAAATTGCTGAATATGCTTCATTCAAAGAATATTCCGCTCGCACCGCATCGACTTCATATTTCTGATAGAGCTAGGCCATGAAACTCGTGGCTTAGAGGATTATTCTATGTTTTTTTCTAAGGTTTTATTTGAAGGCGTTTTTACTTTTTTGTTAAAACTTTTTTTACTTGCAATGTGTGTAGGTATGGTAGGTTGGTATGTAAGTAAGCATGTTTGAGCCAAATCTTGCAACTGAATTTTAAAGCAGTTAACCGATATGAAATTTGGCATAAGACTCATTGTGCCTAAATCCGGTGACAATACAATAATCTGGTAGTCAAATTCTGGTGGTGCGCCAGGATCGTCACCGCAGGAGGGAATCTTCAACGATTAATGGCATCAGCTTGAAATTTATTATGGATATGTAAGTTGGTTGAAAAAACAAAAACAATTAATAAAAAGTACAGTTGGCAAAAGCTAGTACTTATTATAAAAAAAAATAACAGAAAACTTTTTCTTAACTTTTATAACTTCTAACACCTTTAACAGTGTGCGCCGCATCGTCGCCGTTTACTTCCAAGCAGTATCGACCAGACTACGAATACAACAGGAAGACCGATGCTTTCTACAAATTGCATGTAGATGTCGCTGCAAAGTGGAACGCCGTCAGGAAATGCAATGAGGAGGGGGCTGCGCTCATCCAGGTCACTTCAGATGAAGACACAAGACAGATCCATGCCATGTTTAAGAAATATCCGGATATGGGGGCCTATGTACTGGTAGCATCGACCGGAGGACCTCATGACTCGGTTGAGGATGAGGACCCTATGATCACCAGTAAGTCCGATACGAAATAACCATGTTTTATGGCTAGTTTTATTAATCCCCGACGCAAAAAGAGGGGTTATAACTTTGACCGCTATGTGTGCGTCTGTCTGTTGCACCATAGCTCTTAAACTTGTGAAAGGATTTGGATACAGTTATTTGTATTTGGAAGCAGGTTTCCTGCCGGTGGTTTCAAGCTAAGTTTCATAAAAATCGGTTCGACGATATTTGAGATACGAAAGTTTGAAATGAAAATGTCGGGTTTCGGAATAATGAAAATTCGGACTAATGATTCCTTCGAAATTATGACTTTTCGGAGTTTTTGGTTGTTCCCCACACAGACACATTAGACACACTCAACTCCTATTTCCAGTGGAGCCGGAGGACGACAACCGTCGTCAAACCAGATCGGAGGAAGACGTGATGGACCGGAACGGCAACATCGTTTCGTTCCACGTCTATCGAGATCTCCCGTACGTGTGCAAGGTGCAGGCTAAGGACGCGCCGTACAACGAGGATTGTGACGTCTATTCCAAAGGTACGTCAAAATCTGCACCCATTTATAACCCGGCCTCAACTAGGTGGCGTCCACGGACCGGGAGACGAGCTGTCGGTAGGCCTCCAACTAGATGGAGCGACGACCTGGTAAAGATCGCGGAACCGCGGTGGATGCGGAAAGCACAAGACCGGTCTGAATGGAGAGCCTTGGGGGACGCCGCCGTCCAGCAGTGGACGTCTTTCGGCTGACATGATGATGATAATGATGAACAACTAGGTATAATGCACATCCGGTTCGTACCACGGCTAACGGGAGCTGCCGTACGTGTGCTCCGAATTCCGAAAATTATTCAAAAAAAAAATCCATTCAAAATTTCAGATTACGTCTCAAGAGTTTCGACCACAGGCAGCTGCTACAGAATATCTCGGTTCCAAAACAACTGGAATGAAGCGTATATGAACTGCCAGGCTGAAGGGGCTCATCTAGCGATCATCAACAATGCCGGAGAATTGGAAGTTATCAAGACTTTGCTGCAGAATACGCCATCACATATAGAAAACTGGCAGTTCTTTGTGGGCGTCAGGGCGGAGAAGAAAGAGCCGCGAGTATTTAAAACTGTCTTCAGTAAGTTATGGTTCACGTCTTATGCTAAAATGTGTGTCGGGACGGTTACGAAAAGCATACCTTTTACACGCCCGCCCAGAGAAAAGAGGTACAGGGTTCATGTGGGGGCTCTTTATTAGCATAAGTAGTCGCAGATTGAGCAAAAATAGTAGTTTATGCAACTGCTACACAATGAGAGTCCTTAAAACACGAGTGTGTTTTTCTGAAACGAGGCGAAACTGAGTTTCATAATAGGATCACACGAGTGTTTTAAGGCCTAATTATGTAGAGTTGCATACATTACTTTATCAACACACATATTATAAATACTCTAAGACGTGTTTAGAAGCCGAAGAACTTGACTGTTTTTTTTAATCATAGTCAAACATACCGAGCTGACGTTTTTTAAACTGTTTTTTTTATTGTAAATTACGTTGGTTTTTGAAGATGTTTCACATTTGAACCTCTTAACGACATCGTATTCCTGCTGCATCGTAATACTGCTGACGGCGAGCAGTCGACGACATGCCGAAATGCTAGTCATTTTCTACGGTTTCCGAACGCATTATAGATAAAAGTATTTTATAATTTATAATACCCAAGCAGAAGCAGCACATTATTGGTTCATCAGCAGGGTAATCGCGAAACTATTTTGACACTCGTCATCGGATTGAAATAACATTGTTTGTATGACCGTGACAACTAGCTGTTTCCGATACCAATTGTCAGCCCATGCAAAAAGTGACAAAATGAAGACGATGGCGATTGTAAGTAAATGTTACCCAATCCCGACTTTCAGACCAAACGCTAGAAGAGGTCGGCTACCAGCCGTGGGACGAGAACGAGCCCAACAACGAGTTCGGCATGGAGTACTGCGTATCCCTGCTCCGGCGCAGCGGCAAATACAACGACACGGTGTGCCGCAACCACTACTCATACGTGTGTGAGAAGGAGCGTCGCGTTTAACGCTTGGAAGGACCATAATAATGTATGTATGTATGTATATCTCTTTATTGCACATAAAACATAAAATAACAGATAACAGAACAAAAGCAAATGTACAAAGGCAGGGATAAGTTCGCCTTTAAAGGGATCTCTACCAGCTAACCTTCAGGCGATTGACAGGACATCAGAAAAAAAAAGAGTAGACATACAAATAAAAGTAAAAGGAACCGGAACCTGAAACTAATCTAAATAACTAAAGCATTTAAAATACACATACATAGAAATACAGATACACTCTAGTACATACCAATAGCATAACGATAAATTAATACATATCAAAAAATATGTACTACATAAAAATACATATATACACGAACTAGAGAACATACAATATCCAATTAAGAGGAATCGTCAAGCCAGTACTTCCTCAAGCGATTTTGCAGGGTGGCAACAGTTTGCGACTGCCTGATGTCACCAGGTAACCGATTCCACAGCCTGCACGGAGAAAGATTTGGAGTAGGATTTCGATTGAGTGACAGGGAAAGCGAGAGAAAGATTGTTACTCGACGAGCGAAAGATTGTTACTGACGGTTCCCGGAACCAGTGGCCAAGTAGCTAAATCTTTCCGAGAGGTAGGAGGGGGACTGTGGTTTACAGAGAACATTAAAAAGCAACGATAGGATGTGCACATTACGGCGAAGGCGAATCGGCAGCCACTTCAACTGAGCGCGGAAATAGAACACGTGGTCATATTTCCGGAGGCCGAATATGAAGCGTATGCAAACATTCTAGAGACGTTTGTCAAGAAGCTGCTCAGAGAGGTCGAGATATGCTATGTCGCCGTAATCAAGAAGGGGGAGAAGGAGAGATTGTGCGAGAGTAATCTTGGTACGAAGGGGAAGGAAACTTTGCACGCGTCTGAGAGAGTGAACAGAGGCAAAAAGCCTGCGGCTGACCTCCGAGACATGAGCCGACCAGGAGAGCGTCTGATCCATAATGATACCTAAATTTCTGACAGTTGGTGATAAAGGAATAGAAGTTCCGTCAACAATAATAATAAGTCAGGAGGTTCCTCACTATCTGCGGCCCTAACCACCGGTAGCTTGGACCCTCCCGCTACCGGTGGCACCCTAGGTTAGGTTTTTTATTGTGTGTATATTTGGTATTAATGTTTTTTTATTACTTTTTATATAAATATTGTAAAAACCTATCATAAGATCATAATGAATATACCTACAGAAATAATAATAATAACGGCGCGAATAGTGAGTAGATTCCTCACTTTGTCGACCTGACCGCCGCTGGCTTGGGCCCCTGCCCCGCCACCGGCGAAAACTATTTTTTATGTTTTTTGTTTTCATTTTATATTGCGTTTAATGTAATTTAGATTTTTTTTTTAAATAAGCCTAAAAAGAATAAAGAGAACTTTAAGAGAATAATAATATCATTTTCGATTGTGACGTTTTAATTTGGTAGACGTCCGGTGGTCTCAATCAATAGCCCAGTAGTTAGCCCATGACTTCCCTCCCCATAGTCCATTACACTTTAGGTCCCATCGATTGACAATAGTGCTTACACCTGGCGGGCGCTGTCTCTTGGCGATGTAGCCCTCACTCTTCATTAAATTGTCATAAGGTCCTCTACGCGTTGGCTTCGGCTCCGCGCACGCCTCCCAAAGGTCCGGGACACTGTTGTCCCGTGAATAGATGAGTAAGACATACAATAATAATGATAATAATTTTAGGTATATCAGATTCACATCCATAGAGTTCCTTTGTTACAATACAAAAAAGCTTACGATAGTGTTAGCATAAATATAAATAAATATCATAGTAAAATAAAATAGATCACTCACGTATAATTATACCTACCACCGCGACCAGACCAGACACCAAACGACCAGATAGCCTAGTGGTTAGAGACCCTGACTATGAAGCCTGAGGTCCCGGGTCGATCCCCGGTCGGGGCAGATGTTTGTATGATGAATACGAATGTTTGTTCTCGGATCTTGGATGTACATAAGTATGTATGTATTTATAGTATTGTACCCACAGCATAGGCTTTGCCAAGCTTTGCATAGTTTGGGACCAGGTCAATTGGTGTCAATTGTCCCATGATATTTTTTTATTTATATAAGTCGATTTCATCGATGGAAACGAGGGGAAGTTGTGTGCCGCTGTCAGCTGCGGCTAGTAGTCGCGCGAATAGAACTGCGGCGCGTAGTGAGCGTCTCGCTGCCGCTGGATCGGGCGCTCCCAGAGGAATGACTACGAACTAGTCCGAAATATATCTGGCAAAACTAGATGAGTATGTACAATGAGTGATCCGTTTTATTTCACTATGATTGAGTCTCTCCTCTTTCTCTGTATGATTGTCTCTATATTGTATATTTTTTTATTAAATCGGATTAATATACCTACTTCTTACACGTGATTTTGGGTATATCACTAGCAGAGAGGGGGTTAAAAGTTGTTAAAAAACATCACGTGATTAATAGACCTCAAAAAAACCGCGATAACACCCTTTATTAGTTACTACTACTACCGACTATGCCCGAGATGTTAAATGCACGGAGGGTAGAGCACGACTTTTCGAATCCTGCGTAACGTTACGGTTATCGTATCGAGATCGAGAAACCTCATACAAAATTTTAGTTCCAAATATGCTCACGGGCGGGCTCTGTTCCAAACGTCATACAAACTCGATATCGTTTACTATTCGACACAGGTTTCGAATATTCGTACTCAGCCCTCTGATTAGTTCCAACGCGCAACTGCGTCGTTGGTTCGGGAGGAAAAAAAACTTTTTTGTACAGGAAATAAATAAGATTTAATTTTAACAATATCGGAAACTTAATTTGACTTACATTACTTCAGTGTTACAAGATACCTACAACTTTAATTAATATAAATTTATAGAACAACGACTAACTATGCGTAAGTTTTTATAGCAACGGCCGAGTAATAGTTAAAATTAATAAAAGTACCTATTACATTCAGCAACACAAATGAAGTTTACATATTAAGGTACGTAATTTTGTGTTTAATTCAAGAGGAATGATTGGTAGCCCAAGGACCCTGGCAGCAAAGAGAAGCCATATTTAATTGTCTATTGTCATATTAAGCAGGAAACATTGTATTGAAACAATATCGAACAGTTAGGTACTAATTATAATAATGTTAGCTGTGAATGAAGCCGTGATAGCCTAGTGGTTTGACCTTTGGCCTCGAGCAGATGGTCGTAGGTTCAAACCCCGGCTCGCACCTCTGAGTTTTAAGGAATTTATGTGCGGAATTACGTTTGTAATTTATCATAAGCTTTTCGGTGAAGGAAAATACCGTGAGGAAACCTGCACACTCCTGCGAAGCAATTCAATGATGTGTGTGAAGTTCCCTATCCGCACTAGGCCCGCGTTGGAACTATAGCCCAAGCCAGAGGGCTTCTTCTGAGAGGAGGCTTGTGCCCAGCAGTGGGACGTCAAAAAGGTTGGTGATGTTGATAATAATGTTGTTTTGATTAGTTTTACTTTAAGCTAACAACTTTTTCGTGACAAAAGATTATATTCTGGGTTAAAATCGCGTTACTAATTACTTACGACAATTAAAAATGGTATTCTATTTAGGTGCCTGCTTTTCTTGTCTATTAACGATTTAAATTATAATTTACGCTTGCTCGATAGATTTTCTTTAAAAATTTTAACATTCTATGTCACCAGCTTTTTTCTTAGCGACATTTCGATTTCGTTCTTAAAATCATCGTCTGCGCAGTCTGTTTTCTTTAAGGGCCGACGGCGTTTTCGTCCATTGGAGGCCGTCGGTTGGCACACCGTCGTCATTTCGTTGACTTCAGTGACATCTGGGCCTTCTCTGGCCTCTTCGGTTTCTTTGGCCTCTGCCTCGTCTAGCAGCTCTCTGTAAGATCGGTTGGCCAGCGCTGCGCGTGCGCTGTCTGACAACCGCAACGATTGTCTGTACAAGATCTGTTGAATACAAACATAACTATACCAGGGGCTCGATTTTTGAATCTCACTTGGTAACTAAATTCTCACCCATGACATTGATATCACTATTCTCCAAAAGCCTTATTTTTTTATGTCATACCCGTCTACTAACATGCAGCTGTCTGTCATAAACAAACACGTCAACATAGCAGATTGGGGTTAGTTGTCACTGCCAGTGGTCAAGAAGTCACTGAGTGATCTCGTTTTTACGAGTGAGTGGGAGCATTCGTATTTGATAACATAGGTATGAGAATTTTAGTCACCGGTGAGATTCAAAAATATACGAACTTTTTAGAAATCAGTGAATTTGGTTATCATCCTCATCTATCAGAAGACGGTTGTGATGAAGGGAATTTTACGAAACATTTTGGTGGTGCGTGTTGATTGTTTTTCGTGAAACATTCCTAAGATAATTCCCAGTGTCCAATACCCTAATACCTAATGGTTGACGGTGTCTATCACCTCTGTCAGTATGACATAAGGTACAAGGTGCCAACTGTTAGGTCAGTGTCGGGCACAGGTACCTTATATCTTCAAATACGTGTAAACCACAAAATTTGTCGTCTATGAACACAACTTCGTCGTGGCCCCTATTTTACCAACTTAACAAATGTCGGTTTATAATAAATAATGACAATTCAATCTATGTTTTCATTGTCAAAACAAAAACGCTTCAAATCAGAAATTTACAGCGAATTGTAATTGCAAACTAACGTTTTGTAATATTGGTGAAATAGTGGCCTTATGTTTACCGACCGTATACGGTAATGTAACACTTACCGTGCTCTTTCTCTTAACATCAGTCTTCAAATCTTCCAGCTTTTCTTTATTTTTGCGACGCAAAAACCCACACTGCGAAATAAATAAAATAAATAAATATCATGGGACAATTGACACCAACAATTGACCTAGTCCCAAACTAGGCAAAGCCCGTACTATGGGTACCAGACAACGGATAAACATACTTATATACATATTAAACATCCAAGACCCAAGAACAAACATTCGTATTCATCATACAAACACCTGCCCCGACCGGGATTTGAACCCGGGACCTCAAGCTTCATAGTCAGGGTCTCTAACCACTAGGCTATTCGGCCGTCAAAATAGAAGCAAATATATGTTTGTCATCATGTCAGCCGAAAGACGTCCACTGCTGGACATGCCTCCCCCAAGGCTCTCCCTCAGACCGGTCATGTGCTTTCCGCATCCACCGCGGTCCCGCAATCTTTACCAGATCGTCGCTCCATCTTGTTGGAGGCCTACCGACAGCTCGTCTCCCGGTCCGTGGACACCATTCGAGAACCTTCTGACCCCATTGGCCATCAGTTACATATTATGTTTGTACTCCAGCTATATTGCTAAACCGATCTAGCTTTTCTTTACTTCCACCTGTCCCAGTGTCTGTCTGTCTGTAGTCAAAACTTGCAACTTACGGTAGTCTAATGGCCTTGTTTAGTGTGGATATGTGGCTCGGGTAACAATGCAAATGTAGTCGACGAAAAATACAGTCAGCAAAAAAAGCTCGTTTTTTACAATCACTTATTATACTTATTTCGTACCTACAGAGGGCCAAATTTGCGTTCGCTCAAACGCGAAGTGCAAAGTATAAGATAAGGTATACGCCAAGTTTTTTTTTATCTAAGGTTTGAGTGCACCAAATGTGGCTGTCAGCCTAAAGCCAAGACAGTATTGCAATGTTTACCTCATAAAGGGCAAATGCCAGAAGGCCTAGAAGAAGCAGGCCCACGAGAGCGGCTACCACGATGATCCATGTCGGGACAAGAAGAGCCTCTTGCAGCGTCAGAGTTGTGCTAACACTGCAAAAGAAAAGTATAGCATGAACGCGAGGATTGGTTTTTGAATTCAGCCTCACGTCCTATACAAAGACAGGTTTATTAGCCGGCTTAGCGACGATGTAAATGAAGTCATTTCTTTTGATTAGTGACTTTATTTACATCACCATGAATAGGTACCTATACTTCGTTTATTTTAGCATTAAACAGAAGAAAACAATCTTGACATGTGTTTTTATTGAAAAACGCCTTTGAAAAATAAGTAACAGCAAGCTCAGAATACGACGCGACGCGAGGTATTCGGAAGCGATGAGCTGAGAGAAGACGAACCTAAGGATGTCAACCTAAAAGATGTCCTTATGTTCAGCAGGAGAACGAGGAGACTCGAGGAGAGATGCTGCGTGGGAGCGCCGCTGGGGCAGTAACCGTCGGCTCCAAACCACGGGGAACTGGGCTGAATGAACGCACAAGACGATCGACAGCCCGCCTGATCCAGCCAGGCGTCCCCACACATCATCATCATCATCAAGCTCAGAATACAGAACAAATTGTTCTGACAGCAAGTAACAATTAAAATAACAATGAGATTTAATTTTTTATATTGTTATGGTTTTATACGTCACGGTTACTTATTTTTAAAAAGAACTATGTTTAAGTAGCGTTGAAAATGCTCCAAAGAAACCAAATGTTTTTCTTTTAAGAAATATTTTGTAAAAATAATTACCTAGATTTTTTATTGTTAAAAATGAAAAAAACATCAAGTTTTACTAGGTTTTTTCATGAGAGACGTGGACGGACGGGCGGAAAAATGGTCGAATACACACACGGACGGACAGAAACACGATAAGTGAAACATAGTTAAACAGACCCATTGTTTTTAATAATTTTTTTATGAAAAATCATTAAAAAAATGGCAATTAAACATTATGAATAAAATTAGGAAATAAATCACAAATATAAAAAAACCGGTTTCTTTCAGGTTTTTATAACGCTAGACTACGCTACGCTACAGCGATGGAGTGTCTTGACATTTTAAGTTTCAGGCGATCATTCTTGGAGCAGGGTAGGTACCTATAGTATCTATGAATTCGTACTTGGTAAGTATGTTGGTTAGGTACAGAAAAGATGTATGAAGTCAGATCTAGAATATTTGAAAAAAAAAAACTACCTAAAATCGAATAATATTTGAACTCACTAGTGTCTTATGAAACCAGAGCCAAATTGCAGAGTTAGATTAGTGGCGACGGTGATATTTTTTGTTTCTGATATTTCGTCCCCTGTAAAAAAAACATACATACATTTTTACATAATATAATATTAATTAGCGTCATAGAGTTCCCCGCTGAAATAATACCAACATAAAATGAAAAAAGCCGTACTTAGTAGCTCAGAAGTTTGCCTCGTAGAATCCGAGTTCGCATAAGTATTTTCAGAATATATGTGCGAAATGACTTACATTTGCCGTAATACAAAAATAAAAAAACTTAAAAAAAAACCTACAAAAATACTAAAAAAGACACTTTGATAAAAATACTTTGACTTTGACTTTTTTTATCATAAGCTCGGGGAAGGAAAACAGCGGGGAAGCATGTATAAGCAATTCAATTCAATTGTATGTGTATGTTTGAAGTTCTAAACCCACACTGGGCCCGCGTGGGAATTATAGGTATAAACCCTAAGGTTTTTTTGAGTTAAGGATCCTGAGGACCTGTAGTAACAATGATTTAAATATACTTAGACTAGAGACTATGGGTAGTCTGTTAATCACGTGATGTTCTTTAGAAACTTTGTAAACGCCCCCACCCCCTCACCCTGGCCTGGTGAGGTTTTAGACTAGGTAACCCTTCCCTTCCCAAAATCACGTGTTTTTGTTTTTGCGTTTTTGGTACAAAGCATCTTGAGATTTTCTTTAAATGAACTACTAATTTAATACTCACTGAAAAATTTAAAAATTAAGGACAGTGATAAAAATAGACACGTTAACTGGCATAAAAATAATAAAGGAAAGGTGTAATAAATACGCGTGATATCTCACTACGTCTCCCTCCCCCCTTGTAATATTTCACGAGCTTAGTCCCCCTCCTTTCGAGCCTCACGTGATTAATGAACGATCCATATGACCACTTACCTAATCTACCAGGCGGTACAAAGTACGGTATGACGACTGTAATAATATCCTCCTTGAACAGGTCTCCGATGTCACAAGTAAGCTCGATGACTTTGTCGTCCCCAACCAGATCGCGGGACTCGCACTTCTTGTTAGTATAGTGGTCGCGGTACACCTTTTAAAATAATGTAATTAAGGGTATTTCACCAACTTTACAATTGTCAGTTTGTCATGACAATTCGAACTACATTCCTTGGCCAGTATGAAGCGCGCTAATACAAAAGCTCTTCAAGCCAGCAATTGACAACGAATTCAACATACAATGACAATGCAAAGAAAAATCTGTTAAGCAGCTGAACACCCAGCCATCCCAGCTGTTTAACAGATTTTTCTTTGCATTGTCATTGTATGTTGAATTTCATAGTATGAATGTTTCATAAAAATAAAAACAAAAATAATCAATAAATCGATTATTTTCATTGACAACGAATTGTCATTGAAAACAGACAGTTGTAAAGTTGTTGAAATAGGGGCCAGAATGCGTCCGGAAGTTGTTCAGGACGTGGCAGGTATCGCGGTCCCGCTCCCATATTCCTGTTAGTCTCTGTGCGTCTCGCTTCCCCTTCAAGTGACTGAGTTCACTCCAGACGCATTTTAGTTGGACGCGTGTTGTACTCTTTGAAGGCAGAATAAAAAGTTCGCCCGACTGTCACAGTCACATCAAGTAGAATAGAAATTGGCTGCGGCGTTTAGCGTGTGAAAGTACAAACCTCATTGTTTTTTACGTTCACACCAAAAATCACGTCAGAACGTTTCAGACAAGATTTCTTTAGCAAAGCATCCTGACCTAACGCAGGTCTGACGCCTTGCATATGTATAATAATATATGTCGCCGGTACCTGCTATCATACTCATTTGAAATAAATTTACCTGTATCGTATCGTACTGGAACTCAATGAATGGATTCTTTTTCAGATGTACCTTACAAAGAGGTGATTTCCAGTTCGTTCCTTTCGTGTTTGAGATCTGGAATAATCATTACAATATCAATCATATCAAGTGCTTTTTCTATTTGTCAACTTTTAACCTGACAATACTCGGGGTCGATTTTTGAATCTCATCAGGTGACTAAAATCAGTGATTTCTAAAAAGTTTGTATTTTTGAATCTCACCGGTGACTAAAATCCTCATGCCTGTGTTACCAAATAGGAATGTCCCCACCCACTCGTAAACGAGATCACTAAGTGACTGCTTGACCACTGTCAGTGACAGCTAACCTCAATCCACTGTTGACTCGCTTGTCCACGACAGAAACGCAAATTAGCTGCATGTTAGTAGACGGGTGTCACATTAAAAAATAAGGCTTTTGGCAAATAGTGATATAAATGTCATGGGTGATAATTTAGTCACCAGGTGAGATTAAAAAATCGACCCCCTCGTCCAATTGTGGCAAGGTTTGTGAATCATGATGCCACATGGAACGTGTACTTACTGTGTATGTGTGATGAAGTGTTTTCCCAAAAAAATTAACATCTGCTCTGGTAAGGTTGACTATTTCGCCTTGATCTGTTTTTCTGTAAACAAATACGCAGCTTAGAGCATCCGCTTATAGACTGTTTAAAAAGTTTACACGTTAAGTATCTCTTATAGCCGTTCCCAATATTAAATCTAACTCTTGTTTTTAACCCCCGACGAAAAAGAGGGGTGTTATAAGTTTGACCTAACTATGTATCTGTGTATCTGTCTGTGGCATCATAGCCCAGTGTGGATTGGAAACTTCACACACACCGTTGAATTGCTTCGCAGGAGTGTGTAAAAAAGGAGTGTGGAAAAAACCGTGATAGCCTAGTGGTTTGACCTATGACCTCTCAAGCAGAGGGTCGTGGGTTCGTGGGCTCACACCTCTGAGTTTTTCGGAATTTACATGAGAAATTACATTTGTAATTTATCACAAGTTTATGATTAAATGAGTAATTTATCATAATTTATATTTTTTTCGGTGAAGGAAGGAAACCTACAAGCAGTACCTACACCTAATTTGATATGGCTACGTGGTTGAGCGTTTCCATAGACTTAGAGTGGAGATTTCGAGCACTGTCATTGGTCAAATCTCGATCTGCTCCTCTTCGTTCCCGCCCCGCACCAGAAATCCTCCTGTGGGGGTCCGTCTAACATATTTCTTACCAGTTTTTTACCATCCTTACCCCTCAACTCTGACTCCAGTGCTGTCATACATAAACATCACTGGTATGATTTTGTTATCAGCGGGCGCCTCGGTGGTGTTGCAACGGTTGAACGCTTCGACGCTCACGCGCATCTCGCGGCTCTCGCTCGTCAGTGACGTCATGTCGAATTCAATGGCCGTTTCAGTTCCAATGTCCTGTACCAAGAGGAAAAGTAACGTTTTTACTTGGCGAATTGTTTTGTGGTTGAATACTGTGTAATTTTAATTTTGTAATGATAAAACGATTCACGGTAACATCGTAAGCAGAATACCTACTTCAGCAAGTAGCTAGTTTAGTTGAATAGTTTGATAAAGATTTGTTAGGTATCCCGAGTTAAAAAAAGTCCTATGTCAAAATTCTAAATCCCGCTGCTAGGATTGCTGCAGGGCTAGCACGACTGGACGCGACTTTGTTTGTCGCGCGAGATTATATTAATTACCCGTCCCGTTGCATTCTGAGTGACAGGAAAGGACGGGCAGTTGTTCTCGCGCGAGATAGAAGTCGCACTGTGAGTTCTGCTAGATTACGTAGTATTCACAATTGATTAGCCGGTGTATACTTAAGTATTATGTGTGTTTAATCGAAATGTGTTGGGTTTAGTAGAACAAAACCGTACCCATTTGGAGTTGCTGGCAAGCGGGCCTTGGAGTTGGCAGGTGCGTTGGCGCAGATTATCAAACACGCAGGAGGCTGGCGTGCGCAGGACCGTCGCATCTCCCTCCACCTGCGTACCAATCAAATTTATAACTTTGCACGCCTTTGACGTGTATCAACTGTTTTTTCCCGCTCTGTCTGGTTTGGTGTATGCGTTAGAATAAAAACCGGTACACTACATAAATACGAAAAACTTAATTCCGAAACTAAGTCCGAATTTTTAGTATTCCGAACAATAAGTTCTGTCGTAGCAGTAAATTAGTTTTTGGTTAAAATAAAACAAACCTAACCTAACCTACCTATATTTTCAAAATCATGTAGGTAAGTACATCAAAGTTTTCGTCCAGCAGACAATCGGCTTCGGAATTGAAAAGTCGGAGTTTTTGGGTATTCCTCGAGGTTTAATGCTTTATAGACTTCATAGTCAGTGTCTCTAACCACTAGGCTATTCGGTTGTCTCATCTGCATTTTCCATCCGGTAGAATAAGGGTTGATCGCAGTTGACTTTATTTAAAAAACCGGACAAGTGCGAGTCGGACTCGCGCACGAGGGTTCCGTGCAAAGATTTCCCCAGCGATTTAAGTTGTCCAGTATTAGCAGAGCCCGCAGAGCAAAATGCATGCAGTGTGGGGACATTTTATATTGGTCTGTGACATATACAGACAGACATAAAAATTTAAGATTTTGAGAATATTCCGAGTGGTTGTACTATAAGAGCTACCTTCATACGAAATTTCAAGTTACTAGAACAACTGGAAATACCCTTTAGGTTTTCAGGGAACAGCAATTTGTAAGGAAACAACCTTGTTAATGACTGTATCTTTTGATTGCGTTCATTTAGAAGTTTGATTTTTTCACGGCTTCAAGGGACTGCAAGCTTGAGTATGCAATATTAATTTCAGCATGCTACCTCCACGCGTTCTAGAGAAAAAGGGTCTTGACAGACAGACAGACAGACGGACAACAAAGTGATCCTGACCTTAATTCTCACGCAGGGCCGGTAAGCCATGTCTTCGTCCCCGTTGCGCATGACCACATGCAGCGTCTCCGCAGCAGTTGAGCCAACGACGTAATATTCACTGGCCGCAAAACACACGTATTCATTAATATTAATACAAATACATACCAGAATTGATTTTTGAATCTCACCCGGTGACTAAATTCACTGATTTCTAAAAAGTTCGTATTTTTTAATCTCACCCGTGACTAAAATTCTCATGCCCATGATATCACATACGAATGCCCACACCCACTCGTAAACTAGATCACTGAGTGACTTCTTGACCACCGGTAGTGAGAGCTTACCCTTGCCTATGACAGAAACGCAAATTAGCTGCATGTTAGTAGACGGGTATGAGTATGACATTCAAAAATACGGCTTTTGGCAAATAGTGATATCAATGCCATGGCTGAGAATTTAGTCACTAAGTGGCATTCAAAAATCGACTCCCGGTCAATTCATACTTAATCCGCTAACCAATGACTTATTGACTTTACCAAGACTTTACCATTACAAAGTACTTACGCCGCAGGAAACTTTACTTCCAGGGTAAGATCCGGCACGCAGCGTTCGTGCTTGCATTCTGCAGCCCGTACCGTCGGCGAGATGGCCAGTTTGCTGTTGTTGCTGACCGTAACTTTGGTCGGATCGAAAACCTCACTCAAAGAGGGATCATCCAAGAGTTTGGCGATTATGCTGAACTGGATGTCTTGCTCGTAGTCGCCGTTCTAGAAATTGTCATTATTTTCAGCTTTAATGAAATGATAATGAAGTCATTCTCATAAATAATATAAGTAGGAAATAAGTCTGAAAACGAGGGTAGTTGTGCGCCGTCGTCAGCTGCGCCAGTTAGGTGTGCGAGCAGAGGAGCAGACGCAGACGCAGTTTGCGTTTCGCTAACGGCGAAGCGTGTGCCCCCAGAGGAAGGAATAAATAATGACATAGTAGAACGGAATCTCTTTTGACCGAGTCCAAAACGCCGCTATTTATATACCTACTTCCCCCTTCACGTCGTTACACCCCTCTGTCATCCAGGCGTGTTGCTAGGGTTGCTTGCTGTTAAATATTAGGTACTTACGTCTAAGGATAATATCACTAAGATATAAGTTTTTATTTGCTTTGAAATCAATATTTTATTCCAGTTTTACAAAATATGAGATTTATAAATCATTACGTACCTACATAATCATAAACACTTCTAGATAAGACGTTATTATGAGTGCCATACCAAATGAAGCCATTTAAGGTGATTTAACTAAGTATTACTTACCTACAAATATAAAATAAAATACATACAGGCTCACGTAAAACTTTTACAACCAAATTACAAACAACCAAACGCGCGTGCGACGACGCCGGCCGTGACAGCCTGACTGAGTACCTAGTCTGTTTAACGAATACTCTAATATCGTGACCTTGAGCCCGTCCGGAGCGGGAGTTTCCGTTCTACTATGTTATTATTTATTTTTATGCCCAGAGGAAGGAATAATGATTATTCCGAAACATGTTGGGTTAATACTCGGCTGCCATACGTAAGTGATCCGTTTAGGTATTTCACTACGATGAAGTCACTGACGTAAAAATTGGGATTAATACAGAGCATGAAACTGATACGTTTTAAAATGAAGGAACGTGTTTTTAGGTATGAAAAGTAAATAAATATCATGGGACAATTGACACCAATTGACCTAGTCTCAAACTAGGCAAAGCCTGTAGTATGGGTACTAGACAACGGATAAACATACCTATACAGATAAATACATACTTAAATACATTTGAGACATCCAAGACCCGAGAACAAACATTCGTTTTCATCATACAAACATCTGCCCCGACGGGGATCGGGATCGAATCCGGGACCTCACCTTCATAGTAAGGGTCTCTAACCACTAGGCTCTCCGGTCGTCAAAGTCCCCTTGCGTTAATTGGATATTACTGATATTACACTGCCTATTTACTTTTAAATAATTATACTACTTTTACCTTTGACGTCAAAACTTTTATGGGGTTGCAAATGTTCGTTTTGCCTCTCTGCAGCATCACTTCATAGGACTCATAATCTTTACTTTTGTCAGATAAGGTCGTATTAGGATGCGTTATCCTGACCGTAACTCGGAACTCTGAAAAAACTTAACTAGGTAAAGAACTCTATAGAACAAAAATAAATCGAAATACCTCTATTTAGGCAACCTTAGAAGTCGTTAGACATGGTAGAAAAACCTTCCGACAGGCCAGGCAAAAATCAATCTTACGGCAATGTCATAAACATTTTGACAGGGGAAAGCTTTTCTCATTTGATCTATGTATAAGTACGTGTTCTTTTACTACTTAGAGGGCTCTCTAGTATAAAACAATACTTACTAGCTTTAATGTCCTTTGGCTTCTCAGGATATTCCACGTTTAGACAGGATTTAAACACAAAATTTGTTTTGTCCGCACGTTTCTGAAATATAATATTTGACCAATGGTAATTTTTAATTGACTTGTCGACATTGTATTTAAGTAGGTACGCTAACACAAAACCAAAAGGTTATAAGGTTTACCACACTGGTGTATCATGTAGGTGTAGGTACATAAGTATCAATTAACAGTCAATTGTTTTAGTAGGGTGTTCCATACCTGCAGATCGGGAAATTGTGCATCAAGGTGGACGGTGACGGATGGTATACAGTGGTATACTGCCACTTTATCGTTGCCAGGAGCACCAATTGCTAAGCCTGTTGAAGAAAAATGAAAACTTAAAATATCAACTTCATGTCGACGATACTTAGGGCTAACCTTATTTAAGCAGAAACAAAATATCAATCCCTAGTAAAATATTACGTAGAATATCTTAAATTTCGCACTCCCCATATTAATGAATAAGAGTGTTGAATTCCTATATCAATTAGAGTCTGGCTCTCGAAAGTTGAACCTCTTAGATATTTAGACGGCAGCATTATGTCAAATTTCATAATTGAGAAATGCTGCCAAACGATCTTGGTCGTGATCCGGCATGAAATCTGGTTAACTACCTGATTCCAGAGAATCGATTTTTGATTCTCCCTCAGTGACAAAAATCACAGATTTCTAAAAAGTTCGTATTTTTCAATCTCACCGGTGACTGAAATTCTCATGCCCATGATATCACATACGAATGCCCACACCCACTCGTAAACTAGATCACTGAGTGACTTCTTGACCACCGGTAGTGAGAGCTTACCCTTGCCTATGACAGAAACGCAAATTAGCTGCATGTTAGTAGACGGGTATGAGTATGACATTAAAAAATACGGCTTTTGGCAAATAGTGATATCAATGCCATGGCTGAGAATTTAGTCACTAAGTGGCATTCAAAAATCGACTCCCGGTCAATTCATAACCCACTCGTAAACGAGATCACTGAGTGACTTCGTGACCACTGGCAGTGACAAAGCTAACCTCAATCTACTATTTTGACTCGCTTGTCTATGACAGAAACACAAATTAGCTGCTTGTTAATAGACGGGTATGACATTCAAAAATAAGGCTTTTGGAGTCATCTTTACTTATATGTAGATTGATAGGGATCAGGGACGAGGGTTCCGTAGAAAGATATTAACGTTTTTTCTCAGTGTTTTAAGAAGTCCATTGTTAGCAGAGCCCTGCTCCTAAGCAAAATGTACGCAGTGTGGGGTCAACTTATATTGGTCCGCGAAATCTACAGACAGACATAAAACTTTTAGATTTTGAGACTTTTTGGAGTGGTTGTGCTATAAGAGCTACCTTCATACCAAATTTCAAGTTTCTAGGACAACCGGCAGTACCAGTTTTCTCAGTATGGCAATTTGTATGGAAATGGCCTTTTTAATGACTGTATCTTTTGATTGCGTTCACTTGGAAGGTTGATTTTTTTACAGCTTCAAGGGACCGCAGGCTTCACTATTTGATATTAATTTCAGCATGCTACCTCCACGCGTTCCAGAGAAAAAGGGTCTTGCCAGACAGACAGACGGACAGACGGACAGACAGACAGACAGACAGACGGGCTACAACGTGATCCTATATGGGTTCCGTTTTTTCCTTTTGAGGTACGGAACCCTAAAAATTTAATTTTATTCTTAATCAGTTTATTTTATCTCTTGAGTCACCTTTTACTATTAAAGTTTGCTTGATTTTTGTAGACTTTCTTGCTAGTTGACTGTATTCAAATTGAAACAACTAATTAAGTGAAAGCGAAAATGTAAAAGTAAAAAAGCTATAAATCCTTTGCATAAAAAGTGTTAAAGATTCTTCTAAATTGCCTTCTTTAAAAGGTAAAACTTTCAGTAGCCAGACTCGATAGTTACCTATTGTATAGATTCAGGAGTAACTTTTCGGAGGTCCATGTTACAAGTAATGGATTAAATTAGTTTGCTCCTCCGCGAAGTAGTGCAGTATGACTATACTCAATAGCCTCTATACTATGCAAAATAGCTTCGTCTGCGCTGAGTATTTATTTTCATTCAATTAATTTTCCCGCACTCCCTCCGCAAATAGAAAAAATAGAATAATCAACGCAAACGCTGCTAAGCCCACAGCCAAAACTACCACCACCAGTAAAATAGTACCGGACACGTGTTTCGCCTCTCTAACGGCCGTTCCCAATATTCAATCCACGTATAGTTTTCCTTACCAACAGTTACATTTTGGCAGATTACCCTTAGAAAATGTGTCAAAATGTAACTATTGGTAAGGAAAACCCTCGGTGGATTGAATATTGTGAACGGCAGTAAGAGGCATCCTCAGCGGACGTCGTCGATGCTGACACCCCGACCGTCAGAGTCTCACGGTCGGTGTTATCTTCTATTTGCGGAGGGAAGGCGGGAAAATTAATTGCATGAAAATAGTCAGCGCAGACGAGGCTGTTTTTCATGACCTATCACACCCTCAAAAAACTTATTTCCGAATATTAAAATCCCGAAAACGAAATGCCTATTTTTCATTTTCCAAATTATTATTTGTCCGAAGTGTCATAATACCATATTTTCTTTTGCCAAATGTTTTAAAATCCTTTTTTTATTTGACAAATGATTCAAAATCCAACAGCATGAAATTCCGCAAAATCATTATCCGCAACATCTTTGCTTTGTAAATATTTTACTATAAGTACTGTATGCGTAAAAGTTGTACAAAACACGCTTATTTGATTTGAAATACAAACTGGTATGAGAAAATGTAACTAACCTAACCTAGCCTATTTACTATAGGTTATTATAAAAATTTGGCAAGTGATTGGGTTGTCAAATAAAAAAACTGGATATTGATATCAATTCGGGATTTCGAATTTGTTGGCAAATAACATTGTGGTTAAATGAATCTGTGGCGTAGTAAAATTATGGAAAACAAAATATATGGATTTTAAAAATTCGGTGAACCGTTTTCGGATAAATGAAATTCGAGTAAAAGAGTTTCGAAACGTTGATATACTGCACTACGTCGCGGAGGCTAATTTAATCCATTACTTGTCGATACTTGCCATTGCATCCATTAGTTACAGACAAATTCAGAGCAGACAGACTAAGGCCAAAGTTCATGAACTCTTCAGGTTGGAACCTCTGTAGCCAGGAAATGGTGTGCGGCTCACTCGCCAGTGCTGACCCTGCGTACAGGTACACCGCGCCTTTGCCGTCATCTTCATAAGGAGCTGCTATGACTATTTCTGAAAACAAACCCGGAAAAATTAAAGTCCATTAGTTCTTATACTTAAAATATATGTTCTAGGATGTCACACGCTGTATATTATCGAACCAGGTCACAAATTTTCACGAAGATCGGGTCATTTTTTAACATTTTTCGCTTTATAGGGTTCCGTACCTCAAAAGGAAAGAAACTGAAACCTTCTAGGATCACTTTGTTGTCCGTCTGTCTGTCTGTCTGTCTGTCTGTCAAGACCCTTTTTCTTTGGAACTCGTGGAGGTTGAGGCTGAAATCAAATACTCAAGCCTGCAGTCCCTTGAAGCTGTGAAAAAAACAAACTTTTAAGTCAACGCAATCAAAAGATACAGTCATTAAAAAGGTCGTTTCCATACAAATTGCCGTACCTTGAAAACCTTAAGGGTGCTTCCAGTTGTCCTAGAAACTTGAAAATCGTGAGCTTGCAGAAGAACAAATACATTATAATGTAACTAAATATTTCAACGGTTACCATCTAATTCGTCTTTATCCATATCGCCGACGTTGGCGATAGAGGCACCAAAGAATCCTCCATCCTTAGGCCCATCAATTGTCCTTTTTCTCACCATCTGCAATTACCGAATTCATTCATCATCTGTTTAAATTCATTCACCTGTGGATCGTTTTTTGAATCTCACCCGGTGACTAAATTCAGTGATTTCTAAAAAGTTGGTATTTTTGAATCTCACCGGTGACTAAAATTCTCATGCCTATGACATCAAATACGAATGCTCACTCGTAAAAACCAAATCGTGACTTCTTGACCACTGGCAGTGACAGCTAACCTCAATCTACTATGTTGACATGCTTGTCTATGACAGAAACGCAAATTAGCTGCATGTTAGTAGACAGGTACGGGTATAACATTCAAAAATAAGGGTTTTGGCAAATAGTGATTTCAATTTTATGACTGAGAGTTTAGTCACCAATTGAGATTCAAAAATTGATCCCCAGTGATCAGATGAAATGCCCCAGGGAGGGAGAAGTCAGAAACTATAAGATTGAAATCTGTTCTTAGGAACCATGGCGTCGATTTTGAATTTCAATATTATGAACTGAAGTAACATATTTTTCTTTCTTTCTTTCTAATATCTTTATTTTATCTTTTGCGTCACGTTTTATATTAAAGTTCGCTATTATTGACAGAGGTTCTTGCAAGTTGATTGTACTCGTGTTAAAATTTAAACTAGGTACTAATTAATTGAAAATGTAAAACTATAATTACTTTGTACTTATACATAAAGTGTCACCAACTCGAGATTTTCAAAATTGCCACCTTTTATGAAAGTCAATTTTCAGTAGCCAGATTTGATGACCCTTGTTATGGGCAATCATGATAAAATAGTACTTTTTGATATAAGTGCGGAAAGTATGTCGTTTTGCATGAAAGTTACACTTCCGCACGTGTACCGAACGAATTTTTTAAGTGCATTTGCTCACACCACAATGAAACCAAAGGCGGTGAGCCCGACGTGCGCGACCTTATCCCCCCGCCGGAATAAGTATGGAGATGGACCAATGATAGAAGTAAACTTACTTAGTTGAAGTTAGTAAGTAGCAAGGACCATAAAACCAAGAGGACTGCCAGTGTCTATACGATGCCCCGTTCCTTTGAAATAATAAGCCTGCTGTAGCTAGTTTTACTACGGAGGGGTCTCTGTACCATTCATTTGGTATGACATTTAGACCTCTGGCTAACACAGTAGCGCCATTTAAATTAGTTTTTTCTTTCTGTTCATAGATGGCGCTATTGTGTTAGCCAGAGGTCTAAGTGTCATACAAAATTAATGGTACAGAGACCTATCTTTTTTTATACCACGAAGAAGGCAAACGAGCAAGTAGTATAGTTAAAATGGATGAAATTTCACTAAAGTCAGGAAATAATTCCAAGAACTGATGAAAACATTTTAGATCGATTTGTATGAATTAAAAACCGAACCTAATTCACCCCTTAATAAATTTGCCCCCCCCCCCCCGGAAAGGGGTGAAATTGGGTGAAAACAATTCAATTGGAATAACTATCGAGAGAAAAACTGTGTACTCGGTATAATTTGGCATACGTTTGAATACATCTCAATCTACATTTGCACGCTTTATTTAGTTTAATCCAACCTATGGAACATACAAAAAAAATTAGTATAACTAAGACTTACTTTTGGGCATTGCGGCTCCGGGGAAAATATAGAACGATTGCACCTCGTTTGAGAAAATGATTAAAAAATATATCTAAATACAATATCAAATTTGCACCGCGGTGCGACACCCGGAAAGTAGTTTTATGGTAGTTTTCCATGTTTAACCGTCTTTGTACTTCGGGGGAAATTTTGAAACTAATGAAAATCCTCACCATCGTATTTAATTGGTTTGTTTTACATTCGCACCCTATAAAAAATTGACATTTTTGTACGGAACACGTGGTTCTGTAATTTTGTAAACAATTACCACAGAGCAATAAATCCACAGAAGTGACAAGTGATTAAAAAAGGCAACCGAACGTTGACGCACCGACGACGCACGATTCTTGGTGCATGATGTGAGCTGCGTATGCGGACAGTCGCGCCCGTAATCAACTCAACTTTATTAAATAAATAGATAAATTTGCAAAAAATGCAACTAAACCTTCTTATTATTTAGTTTTTCTCAACATAAGTGAATTTTAATTGTAAGTAAACATGAGTAATTCTACACTTAAACCTGATATAAAAATGTCTGTGGTTTTGACTTATCCCTACTACTTTTTTTCGTCCCTCGAAGACCGAGGGGTGTATTCAAATGCTTAGGTAGGTTAATATTGCAATCTACTTATTAGTGTTTGTTGTTTGTAGGTTTTACGGGATGCAATAATAAAGAACAATTTTTAAAGTTGATCGTCCATGATCAAATAAATGTACGAGTAGGTATGTATGTACAGTCATTATCAAATATATCGGAGCTGACCAGGCCCCTATTTCACCATCTTTACAATTGTCAGTTTTATATGACAATTCCAAGTAAATTTCTTTGACACTGAAGCGCGCTAAAACAAAAGCTCTTCAAGTCAGCAGTTGACAACGAATTGTCATTGAAAACTGACAAGTAAAGTTGTTGAAATAGGGGCCAGGTGACCGATAATACTTATAAGATCACCATTTGCGCTTTCTCTATTATATTCACTTCAGTGTCAACTTTTGGTACCAAGTAAAAAAAATCAGATAAACTCGATTTAAAAAAAAACTATCACATATTGGACTAAGGCATATAGGCTTCAAACTATTCCTAATACTCTCCTGTATCACCTCCTGAAGTTCCTAAATCGATATACCAAACACCCTGTATAAATTACTTTATGAGTATAATAAAATTATGAGTGATAAGTTCTGAGGATAAATCAAAATAGATGTCTAGTAAATAAACGTTCCACGACAAAGCACAGAAAAATTAGCTAAGCAGGGTTTAAATAAAAAAAACATCATTAATATTAAGTAAACAAAATGATGACAACTTAACTTTTTTGTGGATTTTATTAACATGTCGATTTCTTTTAATGTTCTCACCTTTTTCACGGACGCAGTCAACAGTGTCATTGCCGCTCAGTAAACCTTCACGACACACGATGCAATACACCTCATCGGAATATTCTTTGAATGAAGCACCGACTTCATATTTTTGCTACTTAGTGCTAGGCCATAAAACTTTAGGCTTAAGTTTCTGTTGTCCGAAATAAATGTATTTTATTTTATTTTATTTATTTATTATTATTTTACGTATTTTTCTAAGGTTTTATTTTGAAGGCGGTTTTGCTTTTTTGTTAAAAGATTTTTATTTCACAATTTTACGTTGATTTAACATTTTCAGAATTATCCTCCAACTCCTAACCGTTAAGGAGTTGTACCTTTGATCATCAGCTCATCAACATGAGATGATGACTACCAGACTCAAATACTTGAAAAGCCTAGAAAATACATGAAACACTTAATAAGTGCGCCTATAAAATTTGAGGGTTGCCCTCGATTTCCCTGAGATCCCATCGTCAGATCATACATACTACATACCTACAGTGGAATGTAGAACCTCCTCCTTTTTTGAAGTCGGTTAAAAAGTAAGTAACGTTTATTTTTTAACGCGCGCGGCTCCAGCGTCCAATTGTGGTTTTTCGCATAAATGCGGGTGGCGTTGCACGTTCCTTACATTTAGATGGATAGGTCCAGTTAAAATTTCCAGTTCACAAACAAACTTCCAGTTAAAATTTTCTTTTTTTTATTAAGTGCGAATGTAGTATCCATTGAATAAGTGTTATTTCTTAATTTTCACGACTATCTTAATTTGCCCCGAAGCACAATGTACAAAAGGATAAAAAATACATGTTCCATACTTTGCACAGGGGTGCAAAGTGAACTGAGTGTTTATAATTCTATATAAAGCTTAATGTAAGTTGCACCAACCGACTGAATTATCCTCGAGCCGCAATGTGAAAATAATAATTTACTGAGGTTTCATACATCACACACGTTAATAATTAAGATACATTATGTACCAAAGGGCTCTCTACACGTGGCTAAATTTACGCCAAATAACTTTTAATATACTACAACATTACACCACTATAAAGTTTATACCTAACATTTAAAGGTCTTCCGTACATAATAGAAACGGTGCAAACCGGGGGAAACCATGTAGTCGTGCCCTCTGGCGATTCCAAAAAAAACCACGACTACACGACTTACTTCCATACTTTTCTCTTACTCGACTGTACTAAAGTGGGTCACCTGATGGTAAGTGATCACCACTGCCCATAGACACCCGCAACCCTGGAGGGTTTGCAGATGCGTTGCCGACCTAGAGAGCTAAGATGAAGTGCAAGCACTGCTGCTTAGCGGCAGGATTAGCGAGTAAGATGGTGGTAGCGATCCGGACGGACCTTGCACAAGGTCCTACCACCCGCAAAACTCTCTATAGTGAAACTAGCTACAGCAGGTTCATTATTTTGCAGGAACGCGACATTGTATAGCCATTACCTACGACTTTGAGTCACTATGTAATTATTGACTTCTTAAATTAATTATAAGACAATTTTAATATTTGCATGATTAGCAATGATCACCAAAATTGAAAATGTAATATTTTGCATGCTTAAATTTAAAGCAGATATTGGAGCACATGTAAATTGTAACACCTAAGAATACTTTGCAACTTGTATCTAGCAAATAAACCATTTCATTTCATTTCATTTCATTGAATTGTAACACCTAAGAATACTTTGCAACCCGTATCTAGCAAATAAACCATTTCATTTCATTTCATTTCATTGAATTGTAACACCTAAGAATACTTTGCAACCCGTATCTAGCAAATAAACCATTTCATTTCATTTCATTTCATTGGCAGTCCTCTTGGTGTTATCGACCTTGGTAAGTAGTTAAGTTGTACTTACTTTGGCTTGATTGAAAGGCTCGTAAACAAGAACCCTACCGGTATGGTACCGGTGCTGGCCATCTTTGTTAATAAAGAAGGCTGGTGCACCAATTAGAAGCGAGATAAATTCCTTTGACAGTTTTGCTGAGCATAGAGCCGCCCCGAATAAGGCACCCACTATATCTCTGTCATCGTAAATGGTCCAACGGTAGTTGTATTTTGTGGCATCAAAAAATAAAACCTGAAGATTAAGAAATAGTTTAGTCAATTAACAAAATAATACCGTATTATAGTTACTTTAATTTAAAAGTATTTATTAGCATAACAAGAGCAATTTACAATGACATAAGGTCAACCGGGGTAAAAGCGTCACCGTTTTTTTGGTATTTTTTAAATCCGATATTATGAAATATGTATTAAGTATATTGAAATACTCTTTCGCTCTGTGCTCTGTACAACTCTTAAGCTATTCATTTAACGCCGCACTATAATTAAAAGATATATAGGCATTTAAAAAAAAAACTGAATTTTAGACGCTTTTACCCCATTTTGGGAAAATGCGTCTTTTTAAAACAACTGTTAAATGATTAGGATTAGGCCTTTGAAACATCATGGAACGTGTTCACAATACAGTATTCTAGAAGGTATTGTTAATGCAATAGACAAAAAAATACTAAAAACGAAATTAGACAGAAAATAGTATTTGCAGACGCATTTATCCAAACCTAAATACCAGATGTTGCAAACATTTTTATTCGATCGAAAAGAGTAAGCTAGATTTTTTTTTTATTACAGTTACGATATTTTACCCACTATCAGTGACGGGTAAAATAAAATACTTATCTTTTGTTTTGTTAGATCTAAAGCATAGATCAAATAATTAAGTACTTTTGAGAATATCTGAATTTGAAATGTTGCCGAAGAATTAATCAACGCACTTTAGAATTCAGTCCTATGTTTAACATTCTGTTATTTTTAATCTTTAAATAAAAAAAACTTGGTAACCTACATTGTACTAAAACTGTTAAAACTACAAATTTAGGAAAAGGTACCACTGACATTGGGGCAAATGCGTTTCACAGACGCAATTACCTCAAAATTGCTGACGCATTTAGCCCAATTTGAAAATTTAACTCGAAACATTTTACATGCATATCATTCTAAGAATAAAGCATTTTTAATAAAAATTATATTTCGGGCGCATGAGCCAACTAATACTGATTGTATTGAACAAAAATTAATATCAAAAACTGTGAGAAACATGAGGATGTAAATGGATTTTTTTCCCTCACATACCGCGTTGGTCTGGTTTCAACATGGCCGATATCTTGAATACGATTCGCTAAAACGCCCTCTATGGTACGTGCTGTCCTCCAAGTAGTTCAGGTGTCTATCACAAGATGGCGGAAGCGGTTGTAACTCACGTGGTTTAAAAAATAACTCAACACAAACGCAATAGCCCCATAGTCGCGTTTACCCCGGGTGACTTATTATTAAATCCAAGCTAAAACTAATTAAAATAACTTAAAACCAAATTAAATCTAAATAAGACACCCGTCGTTGCCTCGCTGAATAGCGATGCTGATTTTTTGAGAGAGAAAACTGCCGGCCTTATGGTCACTAGTTGCATCAACTAAGCGCTTTTGCACCTCTAATAAAATTGGCACCCAGATATTGTCGGATTTTTACCCTATTTAATTTGTTGTTAAGAGTGAAGACAGCAAGCATTGGGTTGCCAACATTACGGTAGCTTACCCTACGTAAGTAGGAATTATTGCGGCGCTGCATGACCAGCACTGTGGGGGCAACACAAAATCTCCTCTCACAAAGGGAGTCCAGCAATTTGAAACGGTAGGTACCAATACTATGTTTGTAGGGCAGGTTCGTGACGTTTTTCAACCGTTGATTACACTAGACGCTCAAAACCTCTAGTGTAATCGCTGACCAAAAATACGTCTCGATCGCGTCCGCGTTTAAGTTAGAATTAGGTACTATGGGCACATTAGCAGCGCCACAAGTGGCACGTATCGGCAACAAACAATTCTCATACTATTTGACACCCGTAATGCAATCGCGATCGAAACGTATTTTTGGCCAAAGATTACAGATTACACTAGACGTTCTGTGCCAAAAGCTGTGTAATCAAAAAGCACAAAAGGCGCTCTGAGCGCCTAGTGTAATCGCCGAACAGTCTAAGAAATACATCATACAATGACAATGCAAAGAAAAATCTGTTAAGCAGCTTTACAAAAACAAAAATAATCAATAAATCGATTATTTTCTTTTAAGGAATACGTCTCGATCGCGTTCGCGTTTAACAATTCTCATACTGTTTGACACTTTAACGCAAACGCGATCGAGACGTATTTTTGGCCATTGATTACACTAGACGTTCTGAGCGCCTAGTGTAATCGCCGACCAGGCCAAGAAATACGTCTCGATCGCGTTCGCGTTAAACAATTCTCATACTATTTGACACTTTAACGCAAACGCGATCGAGACGTATTTTGTGCTTTTTGATTACACTAAGGGCACTGAAGTGCTCTTCAGTGCATAGAGAGCGAAATATACGTACTTATCGTTTTCTTTCGACGGTAACATGTGTGTGTTATTGTCCGTTTTTTACCTGCCCTAGAAACATAAATAATAAATAAATAAACAAATAAATATCATGGGACGATTGACACCAATTGACCTAGTCCCAAACTAGGCAAAGCCTGTACTATGAGTACTAGACAACGGATTAACATACTTATGTAGATAAATACATACTTATATACATATTAAATATCCAAGACCCGAGAACAAACATTCGTATTCACCATATAAACATCTGCCCCGGCCGGGGATCGAACCCGGGACCTCAAGCTTCATAGTCAGGGTCTCTAACCACTGGGCCATCCGGTCGTCATAGTACAACAATAATATATATATACATAGTATGACAATAATTAAATTAACTGAATTATAAATCAAATTTTACCTTTCCTCTGCCAATTTCACCGTAAGGAGTACTGACCGCAACATATTTTTCATGACTCTTGAAAAAGTTTCCAGTTGCTATACTGTAACCTGAAATTTACTTTTAAATTAATGTATTCAGTAAGTATTTGGAAAAGAAAGAAATTTGGTTTGAAAGTTGTTGATGCCCGCCTTCCACTGCGCCGTTTAACTTGCAACAGTAAATACGTTTAACGTTTTAAATGTTTTTGAGAAGAATGTAAACGAGAAAGAGTGCCGGAGAAGAGATGACTGAAGATGATAAATTGAACCATTTATTATTGTGCTAACCAGAAAGCTACGCACATATAGTCGACATTGTTGATGCATTGCCAGAGAAAGATAAGTCAGTTGAGTATGTGAAGTCAAAGCTATTATTGAACTACAAGAAAAAGAAGAGAATGAGCCTAAAAATATGGTATAAACTTTTAGTAGTCAAAAGAAAATGACACATATGCGAGTGGGAACGTGTTACGGATGTAATCAGTTAGGTCATTACATAAGAGATTGCCCAAAGAAAGAAGAAGAACGTAGAAATATACCAAGGTGACGCGGAAATTATATTTTAGAGGAAACAGTAACATGCGAGGAAACTGCTATTGGAGAGGACAGAATTATAGAGGCTCAAGAGGAAATATGAGTATGATGACAAGAGGTAGAGGTAATTTTTCAGGTACAACACGAGGTATGAGACGATAATCTAGCCCAAGATGATACGAGTGGAGATAATTCTTTCAATGTCGAGGTGATGACTTCTTCGAGAGATCCGGTGAGTGAAGATTATTACAATAAAGACAATTTGACTTGGTTATTAGATAGTGGGTGTTCTGATCATATTATAAATAGTGATTAATATTTTGTAGAGTATAAAAAGTTGGATAACCCGATTGATATTAAAGTAGGAGATGGTTTTTCTTTAAAAGCAAATAAGGTCGGAAATGTTTTAATGGATTTTTATGTGAACGGTAGATGGCGAAATATACCGATTAGGAATGTATATTATGTACCGAGTATGAAGCGGAATTTATTGAGTGTATCGTCTATTACGAGATTTAATAATTACGTGGTTTTCGAAACAGATGTAGCTAAGATTTTTGATGGGTCTAGTAACGATTTGTTAGCTATTGCTGAGAAGAAAAATAAATTGTATATGTTGACTGGAAAAGTAGGTAAAATGATTGTAAAATCATACACAACTAAAACTATGACTGAAAAAGAAAAGTGGCATAGAATTCTTGGACATACTAATTTTATGAATTTAGATAAAATGTGCAGACAAAAGTTGTTACACGGTTTACCAGAACGGATTGAAAATGATTTAATACAGTGTGAGATTTGTTTAACTAATAAAATGCACAACTTACCTTTTGAAAATAATCGACGACGTGCTAGTGATATTTTAGAGATAGTGTATACGGATGTTAATGGACCGTTGAATCCTGCAGGTACTGAAGGTGAACGTTACTTCGTATCTTTTATTGATGATTTTAGTAGAATAGCAAAAGCGTATTGCATTAAAGATAAAAGTGAAGTGTTTGAGTGTTTTAAAGGTTATATAAATTTAATTGGAAACGAATAAAGGAGTTACGATGTGACAATGGAAGAGAATATATTAATGAAGATTAGACAGAATACTAATTGCGACTTGACTTACTTGTGATGCAGATACATCTTATGACTGTATTAAATACGAAAAAAAACATGAAATGTAGAAAAACAAGTTAAGATGTAAGAGATACATAATGTATTTATATTTTGTTTTTATCGTTTAAATAATGTACAGAATGGCTCTAAAAAGCAGCCATTTCAGCGTCAGGCTCAGGGAGTCAGTTTTAAACTAGCAGTGGAAGGTGGATATGAATCCCGTGAGGTTCCGTTATAAATAAATTCGGCCTGACGCGCGCCGGCCCGTACCTATAGGTTTCGGTCAAATACAAAGATTTTCACTCATGATTTTTTTTTGTTGACTGCCCTTGCAATGTCATCAAATCTACACTTCCTTACCAAAATTCAAGTGCCCAGTGTGGAAATGGGTCAAGTTCAGCTTGCAAGCTTCGACCTAAATAAAGTAACTCGTGTACATATAGGTGAAATTTTAAATGATGATATTATGATACAAAAATTATTGTAACGTGGTTCAGTATCGTTAATAGACCACGTTTAAATATGTATTTTTAATTTTGAACTTTTAATTAGTAATTACAATCACCACCATTACACCGTATCAATTTTACCCCGTATAGGTACTATAAACATTGCATCTTAATTAAAAGTTTGTAAAATAAAGGGTCACTTTGTATGGAGAGTTCATGCATAGCATGAGTGGTACAAGGAAAGAACATTTTTTTTATATGAAAAGGAAGGCAAACGAGCAAGTCGGTCACCTGATGGTAAAGTGATCACCACTGCCCACAGACACCGGCAACCCCGGGGGGTTTGTAGATGCGCTGCCAACCTAGAGAGCTAATAGATGAAAATGTCTCTTGTGCCCTTAATTACAACGGCTGTCTTACTCTCTAGACATTTTTTTTAAAACGAGATTTTAACGTCACAATGTAGAGCACTCAATAGAATAGACTATAAGTTACATCTCAGTTACAGATACAAAATAAATAAATATTTAACTAAATAGATATGTAACTTGTCCTTTTCATCAGTTTAAAAAAGGTGTACTTACACAAAAATTATGCCCCGCGGCTTTGCCCCGTGAAATATTTCAAAATGTAGTTTCCCGTGGGAATTTCGAAAATCTCTTCTTAGTGCACCTCTAGGGATACTCAAGGTATGTGTTTGCCAAATTTCAAGTTTCTAGGTCCAGTGGCTTAGGATGTGAGTTGTCTGTCAGTCAGTCACGGTACTATTTTATAGATATAGATTACATTGTTCCAAACTTTCAAATTGCGATAACTCAACAAGTTGCTAAGGTGACTAATATACCAGTTTTTTCCGTATACCCTTCAAGTACATGTGGCCTTACCGAAGTTGAAGGAGACTTTTTCTTGCATACTAACGCCGTTAAGGAGTTTAGGTGTCTTAGAGGAAGATGGCTTGGGGGGGTACGTCATCATTCGACCTGCAACAAGATGTTGGTAAATAAATGAATAATTTTTTTTTTTCAGACAAAAGAGCCCAAAATTAAAACACTCAAAAAGAATAGAGTATAAATAAATGTCAAAATCAAAAAAATACTGCTTACTTTTATTTTGATGACATCACTTATAAGACAACTGTAAAGTGATGTCATCAAAATAAAATTTGAATTGAAATTCACCATTAAAATTTCAAATTGTACCTACAATAAAACTTTGAATTCTCATGCATCAATTAAGAAAACAATGGCCTGGGAAATAAGCGCTCACAAGGGGGGCGTGGATGGAATGGTCGAAAGCAGAAAGTTTGACTACGGGACTTTGTTTGGACTAGTTAGAAGATTAACATAGGTACCTACTAAAAGTCCCCACTCCTCAGAGATGCACCCTAGCGTGGGGGGCCCAAGGAAGGTCCCGTTTTTTGTTTTACTGTTAATTTATCTAAAACGATGTGTCATAGCAAATTTTGTTATATGGAATGGAATCTGATACAATTTACTACAACTTGGTTATAAATACTTTTTACCTATTCTCAATCCTTGTCTTAGATATGAGCTCCGAAAAACAGTCATTTTTCAAAAATGCGTTTTTACCCCTCCTTTAAGTACTTATACTAATATTACCAATTACCGTTGAAAAGATATACCAATTTCAGTTATATAGTGCACAGCCCATTATTTAAGGTATTCTCAGCTACAAATATATTAGATATTATATCGGCAGACTGCTTTCAGTCGATACCTATACTCTTATTCATATTGTATCCATCGAATATAACATTATACATCTTCCCTGGGTAGTTTGGCTTTATGTATTTTAGATAGTGTTACATTAAAAAAAATCCAATTCAAAATTTTATCCAGCAAATAGGCAGTTGAATGCTCTTTTACGCGTAATTTTTTTTAGTCTACCAGCGCTTTCGGAAAGGCCATGATTGCCAAGAAGAATGCGCCGCAAGAAACTTGGCACAAACTCATTTTTTCTAAAAACAAGTTACATTAGCTCTTACAATACGTAGCCACAGATAAATTACACAAAGAAAACTCACTCTGTCATTAAAAAATTAAGAGAGAGAAAAAAAAAACCGTATTTTAGAAACAAGTGTAAAAAATAATTATTAGAACAGCAAAACCAGAACACTTTACTTTACTGGCACGTTTTAATTGAGCAGGAGATGTATAGGGTCTCCAGGTCAAATATCTGTGAAAATTTAAATTACAAAGGGATGTATAGGGTCCCAGAATTAACACTATAATATAATACTTAATCTAAATGGCTTAGAGATGTATAGTCTCTAGGGTCAATTTAAACTAAATTTAAAATCAGCAGTGGCCACATACAGTGGCCACTATGCTTCCTCTTGGCCAAATCACTTTATGAATGAGGAATCCTCCACCAAGTAAAACATCAAGGTTCTGTAGGTCACACGGCTTGCTAGTTGCATCAAACAAGGAACAGAGGGCTGATTTTTAGACTTTTTTCATCCCATTTACATTAAGGATGGTTAAAGTTAATGAGTAAGGTAAAAACCACATTTTTGAAAAACTGTTGTTTTTCGGAGCTCATATCTAGACAACGACAGGTAAAAAGTATATATTATAACCAAGTTAAAGAAAATTTTATTAGCTTTGTTTATGTACTACGACAAAATTTCCTAGGACGCATCGTTTTCGAGATATAAGCAAAAAAGGAAGAAACCGGACCTTCGTTGTCCCCCCCCCCCCCCCCCTCCTAGGACTCACCTCGGAGGGGTGGGGACTTGTAGTAAGTGTCTCCTAACTAGTCGAAACAAAGTTCCAAAATCAAACTTTCTGCTTTCGACCATTCCATCCACAATCATTCGTTGCCCGGACTATGAAAGTGTAAATAAGTATGAAACAAGTAGTAGTATAAGTAACTGTACTAACTTAAATTAAGAATGAAAAATTCGTCACTAGATCAAATAAACAACTTAGAAAAGTTGAAAAAACCTTTGTCATTTCAAAGTTCAATATTTCAAAAGCGGGTGAACCGATTTTAATGAGACTTAGCTAAGAACCATCTCGATTAAAATAATTTTCGAATGAAAAAAACCGCATCGAAATCTGTCCACCCATTTGGGAGCTATGATGCCACAGACAGATACACAGATACACAGACACACAGATACACATTGTCAAACTTATAACACCCCTCTTTTTTGTCGGGGGTTAAAAAAGTTGGATATTGAAAGCGGTTGTTACAAGTATGGTATGGTATGTATGGTATGGTATGTATGGTATGAGATTTTCCCAAAAGGGTAGGCATACCGGCAGTCATGGCAGGGCCCCCCACTCGCACAGAATGATCTTCCGCTATGTCTAGGCTCCACCCAAAAGAATCTGTCACGTGTTCTGCAACAAAATAATCTGTATTAAATGGTGCCTCCTGGAAGGCCATGGCCTTGCCGTTAATATTTTCAGGGTTCCGTACCGCAAAAGGAAAATAACAGAACCCTTATTGTCATAGTCAATTTGCTCCGAAACTACTGGAGCGATGGAGTTGAAATTTGGTACACATACTTAATTATGCAAGTGACCCAAAGACAGACGTGTAACGTAAATTAATGTATTCTGAGATTAATGTATTTGAAACATGGATTCTGAAACTTGACGGTTAACAGTCCAGCACTGTCCGATTTAAACGGAACTTTTTCCCTCGCACGACGAAGATTGGAATCAGCTTCCTGCGGCAACATTCCCGGAGCGATACAACTTAGGAATCTTTAAAAAACGAGCCTACCTATTCCTTAAAGGGTAAACGCACCCGTGATTCCCCTCGTGTTGCGGGTGTCCATGGGCAGCGGTGATTGCTTTGCATCAGGTGACCCGCCTGCTCGTTTACCCCCTTTTATATTAAAAAAACCGGCCAAGTGCGAGTCGGACTCGCGCTCGAGGCTTCCGTAGAAAGATTTTAACGCTTTTCCCCAGTGTTTTAAGAAGTCCAGTGTAAGCCGAGCCCTGCTCCTAAGCAAAATGTACGCAGTGTGGGGTCAACTTATATTGGTCTGTGAAATCTACAGACAGACATAAAATTTTAAGATTTTGAGACTTTTTGGAGTGGTTGTGCTATAAGAGCTACCTTCGTATCAAATTTCAAGTTTCTAGGGCAGCTGGAAGTACCCTTTAGGTTTTTGGAAATCGGCAATTTGTACGGAAATAGATTTTTTAATGACTGTATCTTTTGATTGCGTTGACTTAGAAGGTTGATTTTTTCACGGCTTTAAGGGACCGCAGGCTTGAGTATTTGATATTAATTTCAGACAGACAGACAGACGGACAGACGTACAACAAAGTGATTCTATAAGGGTTCCGTTTTTCCTTTTGAGGTACGGAGCCCTAAAAAGGGGCCACTCTTGAGGAGTAAGTACCTCCCCTACACATAAAGTGGAGATGGCTTTTTTTCTCGCATAAGTCATGGCGTGGGAATCCATAGATAGGTCTTTTAAAAAGAGTTACTCAACACTACGACCACATCGATTCAGCTTTACAAGTGGTCAGCTATTTGTTGTTCCTTCTCCTTCCAGCCAAACCATTGTATTTGGAAATGTAAAAAAAAACATGGCTGTAGAGCATACAATGAATTTAAAATAGTAGTTTATCTCCACACATATCATAACCATAAGTCCTCTATAATGCGTAGAAAATGACCAGCATTTCTACAGCCAGTATTCGAATTCGTTATGAGTTTCAAATTTGAGTCATGAGGACAACAGAAACTAAAGCCTAAAGTTTTATGGCCTAGCACTAAGCAGCAGAAATATGAAGTCGGTGCGGTGCGAGCAGAATATTCTTTGAATGAAGCACCGACTTCATATTTCTGCTGCTTAGTGCTAGGCCATAAAACTTTAGGCTTTAGTTTCTGTTGTCCGAAATAAACGCATTTTACTTTATTTTATTTATTTATCATTATTTTAGAGGACTGTTTTACGTTTTTTTTCTAAGGTTTTTTTTTTGTAGGCGGTTTTACTTTTTTGTTAAAAGATTTTTATTTCACAATTTTACGTCGATTTAACATTTTCAGAATCATTCTCCAACTCCTAACCGTTAAGGAGTTGTACCTTCCATCATCAGCTCATCAACATGAGATGATGACTACCGGACGCAAATACTTGAATAGCCTTAAAAAATATATGAAACACATGATACGTGCCTATAAAATTTGAGGGTTGCCCTCGATTTCCCTGAGATCCCATCATCAGATCATGATTTGGTGACAGTGGGACCACCTCAGGAGTATACCCTTTCGAATAATGGTTTAACATTTTCAGAATTATCCTCCAACTCCTAACCGCTAAGGAGTTGTACCTTCCTTCATCAGCTCATCATCATGAGATGATGACTAACAGACGCAAATACTTGAATAACCTTAGAAAACATATGAAACACATAGTACGTGCCTGTAAATTTGAGGGTTGCCCTCGATTTTCCTAGGATCCCATCATCAGATCACGACTTCGTGACAATGGGACCGCCTCAGGAGTATACCCTTTCGAATAAAAAAAGAATTTTGAAAATCGGTCTACAATTGACGGAGTAATCGATGAACATACATAAAAAAAAATACATACAGTGGAACGTAGAACCTCCTCCTTTTTTGAAGTCGGTTAAAAAAAAACATTCGATACGAAGCCGTGCTCGGTATGTTTGTCTATGATTAAAAAAAGAGATCCAATTCGTGACAGGTTTACTATGCCTTCGGCTTCTGAACCCATGAGAGTAGATGTATGCAACTCCACATAATTAGGCCATAAAACACTCGTATGATCTAATTATAAAACCATTACTCTGTTAGAGGTTGCAAACCTTCCTAGTTAAACTATATCATGTTGTGGTCTATTGTTCATGTGTGTCCTAGCAACGCTGTGTCTTTTATTCAATATACATAAAGTTATGTCTGTAACATGGTTTTCCTTTAATCTCTAATATACTCGTGTTTCAAGGATGGAATTATTGCATAAATATGCAACTGTTACATAATGAGGGTTTTTAAAAGTACTAGGGTCCAAACGCGTTAACCCTTTGTCTCTCATTGACCCGATACGGGTCAAGGCATTTTTTTTTTTGTTTTTTTTTTGTAATTTTTTTCATAAATAAAAAAAATAAATCCAGAAATTGCTTTGAGCTATGTATGGATTTCTGTTTTATTCCGATCTCAAAAAATATATACATATAACACAGAATTAAAAACGTAATTTTTAAAAATATTCCGAAAAACGGCTGGCCCAGGAAAGATTGGGGTTCGCTTACCATTTTTTGTGGCACCTTTACCACGGTCTGTCGCCTTGATTGTTCGCAGAATTTCAAATTTCTCATTCTCCGAGGGTTTCACGTAGCATCGCCCGGCTGTGCCGAATGTATTAAATTCTAGAATGAGAATGTTATGATGTATGTTTGGTTAAGATCTTTTCCATTTCTCAATAGTACTTTTTGATATAAGTGCGGAAAGTATGTCATTATGCACGAGTCCTGGGGTGTCTAAGCCCGAGCCGTGAGCCGAGGGTCGAGACTCAGGACGAGTGAAAATGACACTTCCGCACGTGTACCAAACGACATTTTTTAATACATTTGCGAAAAAATTACAATGGAACCAAAGGCGGTGAGCCGGCGGGGGCTGCCCTGTCGGGGAGGAAGAGGAAGGTGTCGCGAAGAACGCGATCTCCAGTAAAATGGTAAGTTCCTGAACGAGTTAATATGTCGACTGGCGACACTGAGAGGGTGAGATTTGGCGGTAGAAAAAGAATCTGGTTATGTTGACAGTTGAGGAGGTGAGGCAGAGACGCGATCCTGTGGAGAACTAAGGCAGTAAGATAGTTACAGAGGAGAAGGCTGGAGTCAGGAGATAGTGTGGTGAGTCTTTTGATATGTAATAAAGGATGGACTGAGAGTTTCTAACGATCAGAATAGAATCAGAACTAGAAAGAAGGTTACCAGAGAATGGAAACCATTGTGCGAGGACAGGGCGAGCTATAAGGGGTGTTGGGAGGCTCGTGGAGAAAGAATCTCCTCAGAAATGAGAATTGAGAATGTACAAATCGTTACAGTCTATCCTATGAACACATTGACAGGAAACATATCTTGTTGTTATGTCTATTGTACTCAGGCTGAAATTAAGCTCAGATGAATAGGTTGTAAATTTATGTTTAATTGGATATACAGACGTAGCGACAGAAGGTGAAGGTGCCCCGGAGCCGCCGGCGCCTTGGGAAAAGTAAAAAGCACAAGTACGAAAAATCCAACTTTCCGCATGAAACGTAGCTACAAAAAATGCCACTTTTTGAGCAACTGTATTAAAAAATAATTTTCATGGTTCTACTTACTGCGTTTTATATTTTCTGCCCTGATAGTTTCACTATGTCGCGGCGCGCACACCTTAAAAAAAGTGTATGTTAAATAACATGGCTATGGCGCACAGAACATTTTTCTACTATCGTAGTTCTATTGTCAATTTTAATTATAACGATAATTCACGTACATAAGACGAGTTTAGCCTGAGATGGTTTCTTACTAATTTGTAGTTCTTCCTCTGGGAGAGTATGCCTCAGTGGCAGCGAAATGAGAACTGCCCGTGGTTCTACTAGAATAGAAAGGAATCGAACCCGAATCCTCGATCCCTACGCTAAGATACACACACCAATTACAGTGAGTATTTACAAAGTGTTTGATGTTTACGGGAAAACCTTTAAAATGGACAGAAAATACAACAATATACTCCATTTGAGATCATGAATTATAATAACAGTTTTAAATGATTCGCGGTTAATTGCATTAGACATAATGAAAACGGGTATAAGGTAATCGCGGTCAATATCCCGTTTTCATTATGTCATGAATTATAATATCCATCGTAAACTCTGTTTCGGAGGTTCTTACCAACAAATAATCGGAATCAGCTTTTACACTGGCACCTAGCCAGAAACGATGATCGTGGTAAAGCTTTCCGTCAACTGAAAAATGTATGTTTATATATATCTGTTTATGCACATAAAACATGAAATACTCAACAGATAATAGGACAAAAGCAAATGTACAAAGGCGAAATACTGAAGGCGTTACTTTCTCTGCAGCTTATTACACTGAATGTGAAAGTGCAGTGCTGGGAGTCGATTTTTGATTATCACTTGGTGACTAAATTCTCATCCCTGACATTGATATCACTATTTGCCAAAAGGTGCTTAAAGCCTTATTTTGAAATGTCATACCCGTCTACTAAAATGAAGCTAATTTGGGGTGCGGGTCGGGGTACCTCCTCGTGTGCCTAGGAGCGGCGGTTCCTTTCTGGATCCGTCCGGGGGGAAGAGCAGTGATTCAGGCATCGGTCAATGATTTCCTGGCCAAGATTTTATGGACCGATTGGCCGATGGCTAAGAACTCGACAAGGGGAGGGGGGTTTATTCCGTTTGGCCTATCCAACATCTTTTTTCAATGTCAATTTTTTTATAGTACATTACTCTTGCATAAACGATTGTTATACGTGGTATTTTATATTTACTGACATTGGCACAAGGCCTAGAGGCCGCCATTACGAAGAAAGAAGAAAGAAAGAAGTCAATTTGCGTTTCTGTCATAGACAAGTATGTCAGCATAGTAGATTGAGGTTAGCTGTCACTGGCCAGTGTTCAAGACGGGTATGACATTCAAAAACAATGATTTAGACAGATCAAAGACAGATAGTGATATCAATGTCGAGGATGAGAATTTGGTCACCAAGTGATATTCAAAAATCGACCCCCAGATAAGAGAGAAATTAAATATTGAACAAATGAACACGCTAACCACAAGGGTGTCCCTGTCCCTTGGTTTCAAAAAGTTAAGAAAATAAGTCAGAAAATAGGTTTCGATAAAATGAAAATGCGATGAAATGAAACATATAAGAAACGATTGTCGACGATTTGACGATAAACTCGATTTTAAGTTATTTATAACTAGCTGTTACCCGCGACTTCGTCCGCGTAGATTTCGGTTATCGCTATCCCGCGGGAACTACATATATAATTTTCCCGAATAAAAAGTAGCCTATGTTATTCCTCAATATTCAAACTATCTTCTTACCAAATTTCATGTAGATTGGTTTAGCGGTTTTCCCGTGAAGAGGTAACAAACAGACAGGCAGAGAGACAGAGAGACAGAGAGACAGAGTTACTTTCGCAAATGTCGTTTCAACGAACTGCATTGTCGATAAAATGAAAATACATGAAACGTTGACTTTGAAATAACATTTGATTATACCTACAAGTGTCGGCAATTTGATGATAAATTTAACCACATTGGTTATATTTAAGAGTCTTATACTGTCGTACGTTAAGTATATTATTTAGGTACCTAGGACAAATTGTCAGTAACAGGCCTCTTTGGAAAATGTCAACCACTTACTAGCCACCAATTTCGTAAGGCGTATGAATACTTTCAGAATGCTCTTGGTACCAGTTCTAAATCTATGCATTTTAGTTTAATCACACGATACCAAGTCGAGCAAATCCTTTTCAATATGTCATTCTCTTTTAGATTTATATTGGCAAGGTGACCAGTAATATCCGATTTACGTCCCTAGGTATCTAATTATCGGTCTCTATCCTCGATGCATCAACTTCTGCAATACATGAGTACTCACGTCGGTAAGTAACATTCAAATCAAGACTTGTATTCGGTATAATATCCAGTTTGAAGCAGTTTTTCGTGGTAATATTACAAGAGAACACCTGGCCGTCAAGATCCGCCCGCGGAGCACTCGTCACTAAACTGGAAATATATAAAAAAAACATTAAATAAACATACCTAACCTAAGGATATGCCCCTCTATCAGCAAAAGCTTCCTTCACGTTTGGATGATCCGTGAGAATTATCTACCTATCATTCTCCTGGCGCCAAACATCTCAACAAATCTCGAGCTTTTTACAATCATCACCAGCCTTTTTTACGTCCCACTGCTGGGCACAGGCCTCCTCTCAGAATGAGAGGGCTTGGGCTATAAATTCCCACGCGGGCCCAGTGCGGATTGGGAACTTCACACACATCATTGAATTGCTTCGCAGATGTGTGCAGGTTTCCTCACGATGTTTTCCTTCACCGAAAAGCTCATGATAAATTACAAATGTAATTCCGCACATAAATTCCGAAGATCTCAGAGGTGCGAGCCGGGACTTGAACCCACGACACTCTGCTTGAGAGGCCATAGGTCAAACCACTAGGCTATCACGGCTTTTTTTACAATCATTGATAGAATATACATCACTTTTAGTTAATCAGGTAAATAACTTAAAAATAACCTAATAAGACTAAAAAGTAAAAATAATCTAAACCTAGACCCTTGGGTAGGGTGCCCATTACGCAGGCAGCATTCCCGCGCTGAATTGCTATAGGCAGTCTTTGGGCGAGAGAGCTGCCTGCGCGAGGGTCACCTGTTGCCTCCTTTAGGCGCTTGCTCAGAGCTCCGTGGAGCCCACGCGCGCCCTTGCCCCACGAACCGAGTGTCTCGACACCGAACGCAACGAACTTGTACTGGGCGTCGAGACACTCGTATTTGTTGGCCTTGAGCCGTTTAGTCAATTTGATAGTGTTTAAATCGAAATTTGTTAGCTAACATAACTGGCGGCAGGAGAATTAGAACCTTATTATAGTATAAAAGACTGCCTATGTTTTAATCTACGGTAGTTATCTCGCGAGTCAGCGTGAAGAAGTAACACTCACTCAAATCATAAATATTTTCATTTACTGTAGTATTAGTAGATTCATTCGCATTTATAATATTATTTCTACGTATGTACACCTAATATTCATTTTATTGTCTTTGAATACGGCTTTAGTGAAATAAAACGAAGCTGGACCATTGAATTCACTGATTTTAGCTCGTCTTGAGCTATATTCACTTGCACTTGGACTTCAGTACTACAGTATTGTATTTTAAATACTTTTGTTATTTAGGTTAATTTCAGGTTCTGGATCTTTTTTACTTTTATTTGCATGTCTACTCTTTTTTCTGATGTCCCGCATCACCCGAGGGTTAACTGATAACCCTTTAAGAGATTCGAATTTATCTAGGTATCTAAGAATTCTGTATAATTTATTTATCTGTATACGTATTTTTATCCGTCGTCTAGTGCCTATAGTACGGCTTTCCCCAGTTTGGGACTAAGTCAATTGGTGTGAATTGTCCCACTATGTTTATACTTATTTTAATTTACTTATTTATTTCGACTCCTGGGCGATTGCTAGTAGTTATGAATAGCGTTGTTGACTCGTGACCCAGTCAGACTTGGCCACCGGTAGATTTTCCTTCCCTGTTTACTGGGTGTGTATTTCTCGGCCGCTCAAAATGTGATTGGGTTCTGGAAATAGCTCAATACCGATACCAACTTTGACGTTTTGGGAAACTACGCATACCTGGGTGTCGATTTTTGAATCTCACCCGGTGACTAAATTTCAGTTATTTGTAAAAAGTTCGTATTTTTGAATCTCACCGGTGACTAAAATTCTCACGTGCCCATGATATCAAATACAAATGCCTCCCTCCACCCACTCGTAAACGCGATCACTGAGTGACTTCTTGACCACAGGCAGTGACAGCTAACCTCAATCTAGAGATACTATGTTGACTCGCTTGTCTACGAAAGAAACGCAAATTAGCTGCATGTTAGTAAGACGAGTATGACATCCAAAAATAAGGCTTATGGCAAATAGTAATAACAATGTCATGGGTGAGAATTTAGTCACCAAGTGAGATTCCGAAATCGATCACCTGTACCGTTAAGAGTTTTTGATATTTTTCCTGGATTTGACGTTATCATTATATACTTATAGGTATTCTACTAACTGTTGCCGGGATTTCGACCGGGAACTGCAAGATTTTCCGGGATAAAAAATACCTACCTGTTTAGGTATTGTAATCTAGGGTATCTCCATTCCAAATTTGAATCAAATTCGTATTAAACTTTTTATCGTGTACAACAACGATACATACCCACAGTACGCGGGCGAGTTCTGAAGAATAGCCACAGACAATCATTTCAGGCAGTCGCCATTAATAATATTGTTAGGAACTAACAGGAAATGTAGAGCGTCTAGTGTAATCAACGGCCAAAAAAACTTCTTAATCGCGTTCGCGTTTACGTCTGAATTACTATGGGCAATGAGTGGAGAGCCTCGGGGGAGGCCTATGTCCAGCAGAGGGTCGAGCACGACTTTACGAATGCTGCGTAACCTGCGTGCCCTGTGGACTTCTTTCTGCTGACATGATGATGATGATTGCACTAGACGCTCTGGTTAAAGATCACTTACTTTCTACTTTGCTGGTCGTAGGTGATGCTGTATCCGAAGAAGGAGTCGTTGGGCAAAATATGCGGGGGCTGGAGAACAGTCATCGACAGCTCGTGGAAGTAAGACGCGGTGCTGAACGCCAGCAGTTGTAACAGCACGCAGCACTTTAAAACTGAAACATTACGTTAAGAGGCTTCCCTGAGACAATGACCTTGAACGTTTCGCGCCTTCCTCACAACACCTCACTTCTACTAAACAGCTTCGTTTTAGTGGCGACATTATTAAATATCGGTCTTACTTCATTTTTAACCGACTTCAAAAAAGGAGGAGGTTCTACGTTCCACTGTTCGTATTTTTATTTTTTTATTTTTTTATTTACATCGTATTTTATGTACATCGATTACTCCGTCAATTGTTGACCGATTTTCAAAATTATTTTTTTATTCGAAAGGGTATACTCCTGAGGTGGTCCCATTGTCACCAAGTCATGATCTGATGATGGAATCCCAGGGAAGTCGAGGGCAACCTTTTTTTTTTTTCATTGTTGTAAGTCTTTATAATTTTAACTACACTGTGTTTTTTTTTCTGTTATAACTAGCCGCCGCTAAAGGGATCAGTCTGCAAATCAGCGCTGGGTTCATGTTACCATGTAACCTAGCATATGCTGGGACTGGTACCCATTGCCGGAACGTAGCTACTTTCTATTTTTTTATGTTTTTAGGGTTCCGTACCTCAAAAGGAAAAAACGGAACCCTTATAGGATCACTTTGTTGTCCGTCTGTCTGTCTGTCTGTCTGTCTGTCTGTCAAGACCCTTTTTCTCTAGAACGCGTGGAGGTAGCATGCTGAAATTAATATCGAATACTCAAGCCTGCGGTCCCTTAAAGCTGTGAAAAAATCAACCTTCTAAGTCAACGCAATCAAAAGATACGGTCATCAAAAAAGCTATTTCCATACAAATTGACGATTTCCAAAAACCTAAAGGGTTGTCCAGTTGTCTTAGAAACTTGAAATTTGGTATAAAGGTAGCTCTTATAGCACAACCACCCCAAAAAGTCTCAAAATCTTAATTTTATATGTCTGTAGATTTCGCAGACCATTATAAGTTGACCCCACACTGCGTACATTTTGCTTAGGAGCAGGGCTCGGCTTACACTGGACTTCTTAAAACACTGGGGAAAAGCGTTAAAATCTTTCTATGGAACCCTCGAGCGCGAGTCCGACTCGCACTTGGTCGGTTTTTTGAAATCGGTTAAAAAACCACCAGATATCATTGACTGAATATTTACTTGCAAGACTCACCTTTGTGACTCAACATTTTAATCGAATCAAATGATAGATCAATTTTCATAAAAATCACTTAACTCTCCGAAATATTTGAAACATTTATAAACCTACGCCGCATCATACGTTTGCCTTCGAATAAGCAATTAAATTACTGACTAATTTACTGTTGTACTGCCATACACTAAATTTATGTTTTATGACACGGCTGCCCAGTGACACAAAAGGAAAATGTAAATTAGATATACAGGATGTATAAAACCGCTACGTAAATTAGGTATTATAAAACAAAGTCCACACTGCGACTAATATACGGTTTTCACCATCATACATTTACATAGGTAATTAATTAATATTGATTTCATTTTATTTCATTGTTACTCTTATTATCCATGACGATCCTTACAGGAGAACCAATTGAATTGTTGATTTATTTTTACTGTTTTATTCTTAATTTTGACATAGTGCGATATTCAAGTTATTTTTTAATAATTTAGTTTAATGTTGTTTTTAAACTTTTGACGATTTCAATATAAATTCACTTAACTTGACATTGTACAGTTTATGATGTAATTACATATTGAAGGAATAAATAATCTAATCTAATCTAATCTAATATTTTCCGGAAGGTACGTGCATTCAATTTTTGAAAGAAAGAAAGAATGATACTTAGTTACTTACCTAAAAAAAAACATTTTTCAACATTTTATTCTTTCGTTGGCGTATGCATGTTAACAACGCCGCGGACAGACTGAAAAAACGGGCATGATGCCAAAACTGGAGATATAAGGGTTCCTTATTGACTATGGAACCCTTAAAACAAATAAGAGCAATGCTGTGGACTATTTCTAAGACGTTATTATTAAGTTTGACTTTTTTGGTATATATCGAATGCAGTTAAAAGTCAGTTCAATCAAAATCGTGATGTCGAAAAAAAATCTTTCCCGTCCCCATAAAATTAATTAAGTACACTCCGTTTTTTTCAGCATAAGAAAGAAGGTAACAATCTTTTGCTTTTTATGAAATACGTAAGTATATGAAATCATTCCTAACAATAATAAATAATTAAATCTCATTGACACAGCGAACAAAGTGAGCGAAGCGTTTCAGTTTCAGCTTTGACAGAATCTTTTTCGAATTTTCTTCGTCGAATTGTTTTTTTTTTTAATTAAAAGAAAAATGTTCAAAAATGAGGTCGCGCGAAGTATACAGCCAGTTGTTATTTAACTGTTTCTTGCTGTTACTTATTTTCAAAAAGCATTTCACAAAAAGACATCTCAAGATTGTTTACCTTCTTTCTAATGCCAAAATACGAAGCACAGGTAGGTACAAGTTAGCAATGCTTGCAGAGACATCCTGTATAATAAACGGGACTCAGCGTATAGCGATGACTACCAGAGGGTCGAGCACAACTTTTCGAATCCTGCGTAACGTTATGGTTATCGTATCGCGATCGAGAAACTTCATACTAAATTTTAGTTTCAAATACGCTCACGGGCGGGCGCTGTTCCAAACGTCATACAAACTCGATAACGTTTACTATTCGGTTTTACGTGATGCAGGTTTCGAATATTCGTACTCGGGCCTCTGCACCGAGCAAGCGGACCAGTTTAATTAGGTACCTACAGGTCATTAAGTTTCCTTGTATGGCGTTATGAACGCACGGGGGCAAAGCCGCGGGGCATAAGCTAGTCTAGTAATAAAAAAATATGTCTGAACTAAAAAATTATAATTTGCTCACCCGTGACCATACGTGGAAAATAAATATCTACGTCTATGAGACAAATTTATGTTTCCATGCAACATGTTGAATGTCTTAGCCCTTTTAAGCATGTTTTTAGCCACATATGCTAAAAATATATGTACCTATAGTTTAAAACTTTGCATATTAGAAACATTAGTCATAACGCCTCTTGATTTAATTTATATTTTCCTCGTAGTTGTTTACGGTCACCTATCCTTGTTCTGTTCCTCATATACATATTATATCATTCAGTTATGATCAATCATGGAATATATTAGTCGTTCTTGTTCTAAGTGAATTTTTTCAAAAGGTGAGTCATTGAACTATTAACTAGTTACAAACATAACAATTATTTTCTTTCGGGTTACGTATTACGATAGGCTAGTTTTAATGCCTTAACAACATACGATTTCTATTTATGCAGAGTATATAATTATTACCAAAAGAATACCTTGAATCCGTATTTAACTAGCATTGTTCGTATGGTAGTAGGTAAGTAGTCTGTCAATTCTTGCTTATCCAAATTTCCAACGGAGCTGGGATGACACACTATCCAAATTAACTTATTCTAATATTCTCAGTTCCAGTTCAGGCCCAGACCGCGCAAGGCTTTTGGCTGTGGCAAGAAAGGAATCCGGTGACTGGCTTCATGCTTATCCTTCCGTTAACACCGGAACCTTTCTTGAGCCTGAAACACTGAGAATTGCAGTCGGGCTAAGACTGGGTGTTGCGCTGTGTTCACCACACCGTTGCCTCTGTGGCACCAATGTGGACGAAACGGGACACCATGGTCTTTCCTGTCAAAAGAGCGCCGGCCGTTTCTCCCGTCATGCCGCGCTCAATGACATAATCCGCCGGGCTCTTGCCTCTGCGAACGTGCCGGCCATTTTGGAGCCAAGCGGCATTGCCCGCGACGATGGCAAAAGGCCGGACGGTATGTCTCTGATTCCCTGGAGAATGGGTAGGGTTCTGGTTTGGGATGCGACCTGTGTCGATACAGTAGCACCCTCACATCTCCAGGGAACCACACAAAAAGCTGGTGCGGCGGCAGAAACGGCTGAAAATAGAAAAAATTCTAAGTATCAATCTCTCGGTCCGAATTATAATTTTGTTCCTGTCGGGTTTGAAACTTTGGGTCCATGGGGTCCCAGCGCTTACAAGCTTATTTCTGAGTTACAAAAGCGCTTAGTTGATGCAACTTGTGACCAAAGGGCTGGCAGTTTTCTCTCTCAAAGAATCAGCATCGCTATTCAGCGAGGCAACGCTGCCAGCCTTTTGGGCACTATGCCACGGGGGCCTTATTTAGATTTAATTTAGTTTTAAGTTGTAGTTTATTTAGTTTAAGCTTAGATTTAATGTCATTGTAAATTGCTTTTATTATGTAAATAAAGTTGTAATTTTAAAGAGGTTATTCTCAACCGATTGAGATGAAAGGAGATTTGGCAAATTGGCCTATCTTCAGCAACTGATGAAAGTAATGTCATACGAAAGTCCTGATATTAAGGAATACTTTTTTAAGTCACGGCAGTAAAACTGTTAAAATAGCAGGACTATACGTACAATATCATTAGATAAATATTAAACTAATCCCAGGCCACTTATAGACTAGGTTTCATACTTTGCCCATTCTCCTTTAGCTGATTAAGTATGATTAATCACGGACTAACCACCCTCTGGACACCGCATCTTTTATAATTTACTTGGAAAGTCATTACGAAAAAAGCCGCGGTGAGCGGGCCGGCGAAATGCGTCGTGATTGGTTCATAGCTTGTCATCGCGCTTGTCATCTGGTCGAAAGGGAGCCGCGATTCGAGGCTAGAGAGATTTTATAGGTGCAAATGAGCATACGCGTTTCGGAAATGTTCGAGCTGACATTTGGTGTTGGTTGGTCCGTGTACTTAATATTCTGGTAGTTCAATTCTGGTGGAGCGGCCAGGACCGTCCCACAGGAGGGAACTCTTCAACGGTTAATGGCATCGACTGGAAATTTGGTATGGTTTTGTATCATCTCCAGCTTTTTTTTACGCCCCACTGCTGGGCATAGGAGGCCTCCCCTCAGAATGAGAGGGCTGGAGGGAGGGATGGATATGTATTTTGGATGACAATGCTAGTGCAGGCAACAAAAAGCAAGGTAAAAAGCTTGTTTTAAAGTGATACTTATTTTATGGTTAGGTTAATTTTAGGGTTCCGTACCACAAATGGAAAAAATGGAACCCTTAAAAGATCACTTTGTTGTCCGTCTCTCTGTCTGTCTGTCTGTCAAGACCCTTTTTCTCTAGTTTTAGAAATGTTGCGGTCGGCGTGTCTTTTTGTGCTGTTAGTGCATTCAGCAAAGTCGTTGTTCTTTCACGAGCCGTCCTCCATTGAGCTGATCGCCGACGATGGAAAACAAAATACTAGCTTTGGCTTCAGCCTGGGCTACCAAAATGGAGAGCACCCAAATCTCAGTAAGTTTTCTTGCCACTATACTTATATAGTAAACAGGATAACCGGGGGGTCGATTTTTGACTCTCACCCGGTGACTAAATCCACTGATTTCTAAAAAGTTTGTATTTTTGAATCTCACCGGTGACTAAAATTGTCATGCCCATGATATCAAATACGAATACCCTTACCCACTCGTAAGAAACGAGATCACTGAGTGACTTCTTGACCACTGGCAGTGACAGCTAACCTCAATCCACTATGTTGACTCGCTTGTCTACGACGGAAATGCAAATTAGCTGCATGTTAATAGACGGGTATGACATTCAAAAATAAGGCTTTTAGCAAATAGTGATATCATTGTCATGGGTGAGAATTTAGTCACCAAGTGAGATTCAAAAATCGATCCCAAGGCCAAGAAATACGTCTCGATCGCGTTCGCGTTTAACAATTCTCATACTATTTGACACTTTAACTCGAACGCGATCGAGACGTATTTGTGCTTTTTGATTACACTAAAGACACAGAGCGCCTAGTGTAATCGCCAACCAGGCCAAGAAATACGTCTCGATCGCGTTCGCGTTTAACAATTCTCATACTATTTGACACTAACTTGAACGCGATCGAGACGTATTTGTGCTTTTTGATTACACTAAAGAGACAGAGCGCCTAGTGTAATCGCCGACCAGGCCAAGAAATACGTCTCGATCGCGTTCGCGTTTAACAATTCTCATACTATTTGACACTTTAACGCAAACGCGATCGAGACGTATTTTGTGCTTCTTGATTACACTAAGGGCACAGTGCGCCTAGTGTAATCGCCGACCAGGCCAAGAAATACGTCTCGATCGCGTTCGCGTTTAACAATTCTCATACTATTTGACACTTACCGCAAACGCGATCGAGACGTATTTTGTGCTTCTTGATTACACTAAGGGCACAGAGCGCCTAGTGTAATCGCCGACCAGGCCAAGAAATACGTCTCGATCGCGTTTGCGTCTCACAATTCTCATACTATTTGACACTTTAACGCAAACGCGATCGAGACGTATTTTGTGCTTCTTGATTACACTAAGGGCACAGTGCGCCTAGTGTAATCGCCGACCAGGCCAAGAAATACGTCTCGATCGCGTTTGCGTCTCACAATTCTCATACTATTTGACACTTTAACGCAAACGCGATCGAGACGTATTTTGTGCTTCTTGATTACACTAAGGGCACAGTGCGCCTAGTGTAATCGCCGACCAGGCCAAGAAATACGTCTCGATCGCGTTTGCGTCTCACAATTCTCATACTATTTGACACTTTAACGCAAACGCGATCGAGACGTATTTTGTGCTTCTTGATTACACTAAGGGCACAGTGCGCCTAGTGTAATCGCCGACCAGGCCAAGAAATACGTCTCGATCGCGTTTGCGTCTCACAATTCTCATACTATTTGACACTTTAACGCAAACGCGATCGAGACGTATTTTGTGCTTCTTGATTACACTAAGGGCACAGTGCGCCTAGTGTAATCGCCGACCAGGCCAAGAAATACGTCTCGATCGCGTTCGCGTTTAACAATTCTCATACTATTTGACACTTTAACGCAAACGCGATCGAGACGTATTTTGTGCTTCTTGATTACACTAAGGGCACAGTGCGCCTAGTGTAATCGCCAACCAGGCCAAGAAATACGTCTCGATCGCGTTCGCGTTTAACAATTCTCATACTATTTGACACTTTAACGCAAACGCGATCGAGACGTATTTTGTGCTTCTTGATTACACTAAAGACACAGAGCGCCTAGTGTAATCACCGACCAGGCCAAGAAATACGTCTCGATCGCGTTTGCGTCTCACAATTCTCATACTATTTGACACTTTAACGCAAACGCGATCGAGACGTATTTTGTGCTTCTTGATTACACTAAGGGCACAGTGCGCCTAGTGTAATTAACGGGTCAATCAACACGTCTCGATCGCGATTGCGTTACGGGCAGGGGGAGGAAAGTTACCTGTATTTGACAGTTGAAGTTTTTAGTTGCGCCATCTCTTACCTGTGTAAGGCTAATTTTTAGTAGTTAGTGCCTTAACCATTGCTGTCGGTTTAAAAAAAAACACGGTTTTTTTTTTCATCATATATTGCAAAATTTTATGAAAAAATATCGAACCGAAGGCTTGCAATTTTCAGTCACAAATTATTGCTTGTACTTCTGTTAAAAAATTTGCAAAATTTATCATCATGCAAAGAAGAAAAAAAAAACGGTTTTTGGTACACCTACTACATCCCTTCAAAATTTTCGGACTCAAGTAAACGTCATACAGCATGCAGCTGATGCAGCGCCCAGCGGCTTTCTGTTTTTTAGAAAATGCGCAGTGTTTAACTGTTATTTCGTTAATTGTCCACTAGTAAATACGTAGAGTCGATTTTCAGCTCCTCCGTTTTATTAGTGTCAGTTCGTGTGTATTGGACGTTGCGGCGAAAATTCGAACAATCTTTCTGTGTTGTTTCAGTTATTTATTGTGATATCAGATGCTTGTGATTTGTGCTGTTGTTAGATGTTGCGATTTTGGACGCTTTAAATGTATAATTTACGAAATTAACGATTTTGAATTCTGAGTTTGAATTTTTCATAATGTCTAATCTAATAAGAGCGTGTACACATAATTCGTGTGTGCGCCCGCGCGCGTGTGTGTCCGAGCTTGCGCGCGTGTGTGTTATGAAATCTGTTCTGTCGACTATCACAAATAAAAAATGCCATTGCTCTAGAGGCTGGTTGAGGGTGACATTTTTTTCCGCTGAGAGGGCGCTCTATGCCCCGTATATTATATTACTCTATGGTTACGGGTGTCAAATAGTATGAGAATTGTTTGTTGTTGATACGTGCCACTAGTGGCGCTGCTAGTTTGCCGATAGTAATTCTGACTTAACGGCTCTAACTTAAGACGTTGTTTCGGCTGTTGCTTACATTAGAAGCTCAGAGCCAGTAACGATGGAACAAGTTTTGAATTGCAAATTTGATTAAATGATTTTATGCTGTATAATTTTGAACCAGAAAAGTAGGTACTTTTTCTGATTTGACCTAGGTATTATTATTCAATGATGTGTGTGAAGTTCCCAATCCGCACTGGGACTATAGCCCAAGCCCTCTCATTCTGAGAGGAGGCCTGTGCCGAGCAGTGGGACTTAAAAGGCTGGTGATGATGATGATTATTGTTTTACTAAACACTGACCGTCTGGTTACCGTGAGTTTATAAAGTACCTAAGAGGTACCTTACTCACTATAACAATATTGTTAATATAGGAAAAATACATTTTATCCTCATAATTTCAAAGCATTTATTTACCTTCATGCTTCAACTCCAACTCGGAAGTTCAAATCGACACATAGGTACTTAACATTTTCGTAAATAATAAAATAACGCATTATGCAGTAAAAAAAAATCTAAAATTTTACTTATAATAGACGTTTACGTAAATGTTACAGGAAAAATACAACAATGCCTCTAAATAGCACAGTTTTTCCGAAATTATCAAAAAACACATTAGTTCCATCATAAGACAATAGATGGCGCTGTCCGCCTGTCCGTCTATCCTGCGTTGAACGAACTGTACGCGACGCACCAATATTATAATAATAATCATCATGACCAGCCTGTCCCACTGCTGGGCATAGGCCTCCTCTCAGAACGAGAGAGCCGGTAGGCTGTAGTTACATTATAACCCTTGGTTCCTAAGTCCTTTTAACATTTCCATAGTAATCGGCGCGCCCCGCTACGACGAAACCGGCCGGGTATACCAGCGCTCCATAGAAGGCATCCTACGCGGTCCGCTAACTTGTGAATCTATTGACATCGATTTTGACGCGTTGAAAGTGGACTACTCTCGCAGTAAGTTATTTCTGCTGTACACGAGTCACAATTTACACCAATGGTGTTTCATAATCTCAATTGGAACATTTGGAACATCTTTTTGTATTTTTTTTCCCATTTTTTTTATTTTTACGGCTTTCCCGTGAAAAACGAATGCACTCGCATCGCAATAAAAAAAAATAGTAATCAATCGCATAGGTGGCGCTAGTCACTGCAAAAAAAGATAAAAATGAGTTGAAATTTGAATACATGGAAAGAATTCGGGCTGTTCCTAAGCACCAATTCTGGTGTAAGGGTGCACGCGACCCGGAGTGTCGAGGATCCGGGTTCGATTCCCGGGGTTGGTATTTTTCTGGTTTTTTTCTGTGTATTCATGTTTCAGTGAGTTTATTAAAACATAACAATAGTGATGTTTTGGTTGTAATAAAAAAAGTTGGTCTATACTTAATAGGCATTTTTTTTCAGCCTTAAGCTCACACCAGAAGTTTTACTTGGGCGCCTCAATAGCCGCCTCGGAGGATTTTTTCATGGTAGGTTATTAATTATTATTATAATATCTATGACAGTATAAGACATAATGTTTAATTTTATTAAATCTAAATAATGTTTAGTGGTTCACATAAGTCCGAACAAATGCTCACACATCGAAGGTTTGTAGGCTTCGTTAGACCTATGTCATTACCCGAACACCTAATTATGTCTATCTATTTTAAGGAGCCTCTCAGTCCATAGTTAATTATTAAAACTTAAAGCCCATTGTTACATTACTGTAAGTTAATTCTTGACACTTTAAGCCCATTGCTACATTATTGCAAGTCAATTCTTGAAACTTTAAACCCATTGCTACATTTGCAAGTCAATTCTTGAAACTTTAAACCCATTGCTACATTATTGCAAGTCAATTCTTGAAACTTTAAACCCATTGCTACATTATTGTAAGTCTATTCTTGAAACTTTAAACCCATTGCTACATTATTGCAAGTCAATTCTTGAAACTTTAAACCCATTGCTACATTATTGTAAGTCTATTCTTGAAACTTTAAACCCATTGCTACATTATTGCAAGTCAATTCTTGAAACTTTAAACCCATTGCTACATTATTGCAAGTCAATTCTTGAAACTTTAAACCCATTGCTACATTATTGTAAGTCTATTCTTGAAACTTTAAACCCATTGCTACATTATTGCAAGTCAATTCTTGAAACTTTAAACCCATTGCTACATTATTGTAAGTCTATTCTTGAAACTTTAAACCCATTGCTACATTATTGCAAGTCAATTCTTGAAACTTTAAACCCATTGCTACATTATTGCAAGTCAATTCTTGAAACTTTAAACCCATTGCTACATTATTGCAAGTCTATTCTTGAAACTTTAAACCCATTGCTACATTATTGCAAGTCAATTCTTGAAACTTTAAACCCATTGCTACATTATTGTAAGTCTATTCTTGAAACTTTAAACCCATTGCTACATTATTGCAAGTCAATTCTTGAAACTTTAAACCCATTGCTACATTATTGTAAGTCTATTCTTGAAACTTTAAACCCATTGCTACATTATTGTAAGTCTATTCTTGAAACTTTAAACCCATTGCTACATTATTGCAAGTCAATTCTTGAAACTTTAAACCCATTGCTACATTATTGTAAGTCTATTCTTGAAACTTTAAACCCATTGCTACATTATTGTAAGTCTATTCTTGAAACTTTCAACCCATTGCTACATTATTGTAAGTCTATTCTTGAAACTTTCAACCCATTGCTACATTATTGTAAGTCTATTCTTGAAACTTTAAACCCATTGCTACATTATTGCAAGTCAATTCTTGAAACTTTAAACCCATTGCTACATTATTGTAAGTCTATTCTTGAAACTTTAAACCCATTGCTACATTATTGTAAGTCTATTCTTGAAACTTTAAACCCATTGCTACATTATTGTAAGTCTATTCTTGAAACTTTCAACCCATTGCTACATTATTGTAAGTCTATTCTTGAAACTTTCAACCCATTGCTACATTATTGTAAGTCTATTCTTGAAACTTTAAACCCATTGCTACATTATTGCAAGTCAATTCTTGAAACTTTAAACCCATTGCTACATTATTGTAAGTCTATTCTTGAAACTTTAAACCCATTGCTACATTATTGCAAGTCAATTCTTGAAACTTTAAACCCATTGCTACATTATTGCAAGTCAATTCTTGAAACTTTAAACCCATTGCTACATTATTGCAAGTCAATTCTTGAAACTTTAAACCCATTGCTACATTATTGCAAGTCAATTCTTGAAACTTTAAACCCATTGCTACATTATTGCAAGTCAATTCTTGAAACTTTAAACCCATTGCTACATTATTGCAAGTCAATTCTTGAAACTTTAAACCCATTGCTACATATTGCAAGTCAATTCTTGACACTTTAACCCATTGTTACATTATTGCAAGTCAATTCTTGTTACTTTAAACCCATTGCTACATTATTGCAAGTCAATTCTTGAAACTTTAAACCCATTGCTACATTATTGCAAGTCAATTCTTGAAACTTTAAACCCATTGCTACATTATTGCAAGTCAATTCTTGAAACTTTAAACCCATTGTTACATTATTGCAAGTCAATTCTTGTTACTTTAAACCCATTGCTACATTATTGCAAGTCAATTCTTGACACTTTAAACCCATTGGTACATTATTGCAAGTCAATTCTTGAAACTTTAAACCCATTGCTACATTATTGTAAGTCTATTCTTGAAACTTTAAACCCATTGCTACATTATTGCAAGTCAATTCTTGAAACTTTAAACCCATTGCTACATTATTGCAAGTCAATTCTTGAAACTTTAAACCCATTGCTACATTATTGCAAGTCAATTCTTGAAACTTTAAACCCATTGCTACATTATTGCAAGTCAATTCTTGAAACTTTAAACCCATTGCTACATATTGCAAGTCAATTCTTGACACTTTAACCCATTGTTACATTATTGCAAGTCAATTCTTGTTACTTTAAACCCATTGCTACATTATTGCAAGTCAATTCTTGAAACTTTAAACCCATTGCTACATTATTGCAAGTCAATTCTTGAAACTTTAAACCCATTGCTACATTATTGCAAGTCAATTCTTGAAACTTTAAACCCATTGTTACATTATTGCAAGTCAATTCTTGTTACTTTAAACCCATTGCTACATTATTGCAAGTCAATTCTTGACACTTTAAACCCATTGTTACATTATTGCAAGTCAATTCTTGAAACTTTAAACCCATTGCTACATTATTGTAAGTCTATTCTTGAAACTTTAAACCCATTGCTACATTATTGCAAGTCAATTCTTGAAACTTTAAACCCATTGCTACATTATTGCAAGTCAATTCTTGAAACTTTAAACCCATTGCTACATTATTGCAAGTCAATTCTTGAAACTTTAAACCCATTGCTACATTATTGCAAGTCAATTCTTGAAACTTTAAACCCATTGCTACATTATTGCAAGTCAATTCTTGAAACTTTAAACCCATTGCTACATTTGCAAGTCAATTCTTGAAACTTTAAACCCATTGCTACATTATTGCAAGTTAATTCTTGAAACTTTAAACCCATTGCTACATTTGCAAGTCAATTCTTGAAACTTTAAACCCATTGCTACATTATTGCAAGTCTATTCTTGAAACTTTAAACCCATTGCTACATTATTGCAAGTCAATTCTTGAAACTTTAAACCCATTGCTACATATTGCAAGTCAATTCTTGACACTTTAACCCATTGTTACATTATTGCAAGTCAATTCTTGTTACTTTAAACCCATTGTTACATTATTGCAAGTCAATTCTTGTTACTTTAAACCCATTGCTACATATTGCAAGTCAATTCTTGACACTTTAAACCCATTGCTACATTACTTATTTTAAGTCTATTGCAAAGTTTCTGACCGTCCATCCGCCGTTCAGTTCGTCTAGTGTAATCAACTGCTAAAAATATATTCGCGTTTGCTTTATGGGTGTCAAATATGAAAATTGTTTGTTGTCGATACGTGCCACTAGTGGCGCTGCTAATGTGCCCATAGTAATTCAGACGTAAACGCAAACGCGATCGATACGTTTTTTTAGCCGTAGATTATTACATCAGACCCGCAGACGACTGTAGTTTTTTTCAATAGTATTTTCACAGAGTGTGTATTACTACGGACGCTGTAACTACACATTTTAATAAAAAATTATAAAAGTTTAAAATGAAAGGGGTCCCATACAAGTACAATTAACATTTAAAAATATGTAGTGATGTACTTTATACGGTAGTACGGAACCCTTTGTAGGCAAGGCGAATTCAAATCGACTAGGCGTTTTTCACTGTTTCGTTTTCATTTCATCTATTATTATATACCTACATACCGGGAGATCGATTTTTGAATCTCACTAGGTGACTAAATTCAGTGATTTCTAAAAGTTAGTATTTTTCAATCTCACCGGTGACTAAAATTCTCATGCTCATGATATGAAATGCGAATGCCCTCACCCACTCGTAAACGAGATCACTGAGTGACTTCTTGTCCACTGGCATGACAGCTAACCTCAATCCACTATGTTGACCCGCTTGTCTTCGAAAGAAAGGCAAATTAGCTGCATGTTAGTAGACGGGTATGAGTATGACATTCAAAAATACGGCTTTTGGCAAATAGTGATATCAATGTCATGGGTGAGAATTTAGTCAACAAGTGAGATTCAAAAATCGATCCCCTGTTTAAATGTAAATTGGCCAACACATAAATTACAATTACGTTTCTTTCGCAGACCTGTGCCCCGTTAAGGACCACATATGGTGTTACGTTTCCAAAGGGTACAATGAAACGAACCACGTTTGGCGCATTCGGTGCATGCTTCAAGTACACTAGCGAAGCGGGAGCTCGCCAACTTAACGGTTACGGCTTAGAAAAGCACATCAAAGACCGCATCAAATCAGAGAGTAAGGAATACGAGTGGTTCACCTCAAAATAAGGGCGGAGCCAATGATATTACATATAAAAAACCGGACAAGTGCGAGTCGGACTCGCGCACGAGGTTTCCGTAGAAAGATTTTAGCTATTTTCCCCAGTGTTTTGAGTTGTCTAGTATTAGCAGAGCCCTGATCCTAAGCAAAATGTACGCACAGTTGGGGTTATCTTATATTGGTCTGATATTGGTCTGTGAAATCTACAGACAGACATAAAAATTTTAGATTTTGAGAATTTTCTGAGTGGTTCAAATTCCTAACATTTTGACATTTGCGCGCAAGTCTGGCCCTTATTTGAAAGAGATTGTGGCCAAAGAGGCTACAATTTGAAGCCTTTTTTGCGCTTAATTTTCAGCGTGCTGATGATATATCTACCGAAACCCTTATAGGATCACTTTGTTGTCCGTCTGTCTGTCAAGACCCTTTTTCTCTGGAACACGTGGTGGTAGCATGCTGAAATTAATATCAAATACTCAAGCCTACAGTTCCATGAAGATGTGAAAAAATCTAACTTCTAAGTCAACGCAATCAAAAGATACAGTCATTAAAAAGGCTGTTTCCATACAAATTGCCGTACCCTGAAAACCTAAAGGGTCCAATTGTCCTAGAAACCTGAAACTTGGTATGAAGGTAGCTCTTATAGCACAACCACTCAGAAAATTCTCAAAATCTTAAATTTTTATGCCTGTCTGTAGATTTCACAGAAAAATATAAGATGACCCCATATTGTGTACATTTTGCTTAGGAGCAGGGCTCTGCTAACACTGGGGAAAAGCGTTAAAATCTTTGTACGGAACCCTCGTGCGCGAGTCCGACTCGCACTTATCCGGTTTTTTTTAACAAAAACTCATTTTTTAGATTATATCTTCGGCGGGTCTGGATGGAGCACGTTAGTAGACAGAGATTGGGACAGAATCGTCGTATCAAAGTCTTTTGGTAGCGGCGACATGACTTTAACCAGTATTTCAAAACCCGACGCCGATTTCTGGTCGCTGAGCAAAAACGGTCCAAATGACCAAATGATATTCAACAAGTACACAAATTTCGGTGAGTTATTTGGTACAGCGTTCATTTAAGGGTGCCCGAGGTGTGTATGACCTTCGATCCGTAGCTCTTCACTTTTCCGTGTTTTATTAACCCCCGACGAAAAAGATTGGTGTTATAACTTTGACCTGTGTATCTGTGTAGGTATCTGTCTGTGGCATCATAGGTAGCTCCCAAACGGATTGTCCAATTTCGATGCGGTTTTTTAATCGATAGCTCGTTTAATGGAAATGGTTCTTAGCTAAGTTTCATTAAAATCGGTTCGCCCGTTTTAGAAGTATTGAACTTTGAAATGACAATGTCGGGGTTTTTGACTTTTTTTATAATGTCTCATCGTGTTAACGTTAACAACGACCGGTTTATCTTCACGAGTCACCGAAACCAATATTAACGCTATCAAATTGTTCGTGTGTTAGTAGAGGTTTGTTCGTGTGTAAGTAGAGGTAACTTCAAAATATATACCTAAATAATTTTTCGACCACTTGTTTTTTTATCCGATTTGTACCTAACTTCGCACAGTTATGTAAGTCCGGTGGCAGTAGAATAATTGGCGGTGAAATATTGCATTCGTGATTCGGCCAAGATCAGTAGAATAGCGAAACTGGTGATTCGGCCAAGATCGTTTAAGCGGGAGGGAACTCTTCAACGGCTAATGGTATCAACTTGAAGTTTGGTATGGATAATTATGTAAGTCTGATGACAATACAAGTCATTTTCAATAATTTACCGAATTGCATTTCGAATACCAGCAACGCACAGTTTAAAGGCACTTTAAAATTTCTTGCGTGAAAGTGCTTTTTACTCTATCCAAGATTTTATGTAAAATTTTAGTTTTAGTTGTAATTTTTTTACCACTTAAACCTAAGAATTGCATTGTAATTTAGTCTAGTTTAGCACTGAACATCTTCGTCATTATTAATCACGCACGATAACCATTCATTTTAAGCATCATTGAATTATTTAATCTTATTATGTTATGAGTGGTTATGATTATGATTGACTGTTTAACTAGCCCAAGGCATGACCGTTGGAAACTACTTTTCTGGGAAGAAGTCAAAGACATATATAGCTGTGAGCATGAAACATATAAACGCCAGGAGCGCTGTGAGTACTTAATTCATGTGTATTGATACTATAAATATACTTATATCAGCTTATATGAGTCAATTATACAGATCGTCCCGACTATGCGTCATGAAGGGAAAGTACCTACCTTAAATATTGTAGATAGGATATTTTGAAGAAAAGGATACTTTATTTTTAACCCCCGACGAAAAAGAGGGGTGTTATAAGTTTGACCAGTGTATCTGTGTATCTGTGTATCTGTCTGTGGCATCGTAGCTCGCAAGCTGATGGACCGATTTCGATGCGGTTTTTTTGTTAGAAAGCTAGTTTAATCGAGATGGTTCTTAGCTAAGTTTCATTAAAATCGGCTTACCCGTTTTTGAAATGACAATGTCGGGGGTTTTTCAACTTTTCTAAGCTGGTTATAAATATTTTTAAAAGTCAGTAGCACTGCATTTAAAGATTTTATAAAAATTACTTGCTTCATTTGGAAATCAAACTGACCCGAATGTGAAAAAAAAACGTTATGATGCCAATCGAAAGAAATAGACAAAAAATCCTCTTAATTAATAACCAGTATCTCAAAAGAAAGGAATAATATAATAGGAATAATAGCCTAAAACAAAATATTAAAATTTCAAGAAAGTAATTTATTGACGGCGACGATGTTCTCTTACTTCCGAAAATAGCGATATTATAATTCCATTAGATAGATCTGATTATTCGCAACCCACCAATTAGTAAGCGACTTCTTGCCACAGTCAACCACATTGCAGTTTTCTTCATTAAAAGTGCATGTGCAGATAAAATGATAAAACTTGCTTACTTAGTAATTGAATGCACCCTCTCTCTGTAAGCTAGACAAAATGATGAGCATTTTATTAAAATTATTTATTTTACGCTATTCCTTACTTTTGAAATACTTTGCCACTTAAGAGGATTTTTTGTCTATATTCTTTCGATTGACTTCATAAAAATACGGGTGTGTTTTTTTTTCAAATTTAAGTCGGTTCGATTTCCAGACGAAACAAGTAATTCTTAGAAAATCTTTGAATGTAGTTTTGAAACTAAAATAAAGTCTCCTTTTCAGCAAAATATCCTATCTACAATATTTAAGGTACTTTCCGGGACGTCCTGTATATTATATTATTTAGGGATATGATAGGTCGTATCCATATTATAAAAGTTTGGCAGGGTATAATCGTCCCACGATAACTCTGCATAAGATATTAATTGGCAACCCAGGAAAATCACGCTGTGGTAATACTTTTTTCATGTCACTCGGACATTTCTTTCATTAAAAATGATAATGATAGTAGCAATCGAAACTTGCTGTTTTTTTTTTAATATGGCTCTGTCCAAATTTTGCCAGTGTTTAATAGGTTTTGCCGTTGTACGGTAAAAAAATGTAGAAAACGAATTATGAGAGGTATTTCAATGGTGGATGGTGAATGAACGATGACCTGTCTAATGTTTAATCTAATCAAAAGTTCAAAACGTGTTGTTTGACTATAAATCAGTGTTGCCATAAACAAACTTTAGATTTCTACTGTTGTCAGTTCGTTGCAGAGTTATCGTGGGACGACTATATGTTTAGATAATATTAGAATATTTGTTCACTATTTTATTCCTCATGGAATATTTGTTTCTTTTAGATAACTTTGTTACACCAGAAACAATAAGAAACTTAACCCATTTTTGATTTCAGATTATGTTTTTCAATTCAGCAACATTGAAAAAAAATTACTGGTATTTGACTGAGGAAACGGTGAGTACATTGCCTAACAAAGTCTTTATGTTTCAAATTTTGGATGAATTTTAGATTTACTGCTTACTGCTTAGGTACCTTGTCATCTCATCGACTAGTTATTTGGCATTTATTGAACGTACTGGATAAATGAAAGTGGCTTGGCACTTGCTACGATCCTTATATGTATACCTATTTAGCCTCCTCCACATTCATAGATATCTTCATATACGCTCGCTGGTTTCTGCCTACCCCTGTGGGAAAGAAGCGTGATATATTTATACATGTATATATGTATGTAATGTCATGGATGAGAATTTAGTACCAATTGATATTCAAAAATCGACCCCCAGGTGGGCTCCATGTTTGGCGTGGCGCTGTGCAGCGCTGACATCACGAACGACGGGTTCGACGAGCTCATAGTGGGTGCTCCCGCGCACGTCGCCGACACACGCAGCTACGACAAGGGAGCCGTGCATATTTATACTAAATCCGAGACGGTAAGAACTACTTTTAGGTCAGTACTTATAGTTGGTTATTGTACCTATAAATTCTTTTTTTTTATTCAGCAAATAGACAGTTGAATGCTCTTTTACAGTATCTTTTTCAGTCTACCAGCGCTTTCGGAAAGACCGTGATTGCCAAGAAGAATGCGCCGCAAGAAACTTGGCACAAAGTCATTTTTTATAAAACAAAAACAAGTTACATTCGCTCTTACAATACAGTAACCACAGATGAATTTTACAAATAAAACTCACTGTATCGGTAGAAAATTTAGAAACAAGTGTAAAAAATAATTAATAGTACCTACAGCAAAACCATAACACTTTACTGGCACGATTTAATTGACCAGGATATATATTGTATGTTCGCGTTAAGACGCTTCCCTGAGAGGATGACCTTGAACGCTTCGCGCCTTCCTCACCCCACCTCACTTCTACTAAATAACTTCGTTTTAGTGACGACATCCATTAAGTAATATCTGTCAAACTTCATTTTACGCAGTGTTATCACAAATAACGCGTCTTTCAAAAAAAAAAAATCGTTTAGAATTCGCACCGAATAAGCAAATTACAATATATTTTTTTAAATACTCTAAATAAAGGCCTGGTGCCCAGCAGTGAGACGTAAATAGGCCGATGATGATGATGGTGATTATGATGATGATTATAAAAAGGTATTTTAAGCCTGTTAAATTCTCTATACATTGGTCATCATGTCACATGTGAAAGTAAATTATGCTTAAATGATGTAGTAACAGAATATTAATTGCAACTTGACTTACTCGTGATGCAAATATCGTAAGTATTAAATAGGAAAAAAATTGCTACTTGTAATTTAATGAGCTTGCATTATGTTACTGTACATTATGAGAGGAGGCCTGTGCCCAGGAGTGGGACGTAAAAAAAAGGCTGTTGATGATGATGATGCTATTGTACTCAAGTTAATAAAATAAAATCAATTAATGATTACGTTTACCTGACTCCCTGACTCACTGCATTCGTAACGCAAACGTACATGGAACGTACCTATAATTGTATTCAGCCAATCACAGTTCATATGGGATCTCTTGCAGTTGAGCTTCAAGCTGTTGACAGGACATCGGGACAAAGAGAGTTTAAAAAGAGCTGAACATTATTTAAAACTATTCAAAATGTCAATTCAATAGATTAGTAGTTATTGAGATAACCGTGCATGTGACGGACAGGCAGACGGACCGAGTCGTACCATTTATAAAATAATAATAATTAAATATCATGGAACAATTGACACCAATTGACCTAGCCCCAAATTAGGCAAAGCCTGTACTATGTGTACTAGACAATGCTGATAATAGTACATTGTGCATGAAGGGCGGTAAGAAGGGTATTACTAACGAAAGTCTATTAGAAGGCCGACGCCGAAGGCGGAGGGATTTTAATGACTTGAGTTTGTAATACCCTTACTGCCCGTGATACACACAATGTTTTTCATCACATTTGCAAGGAAATAAATACATACATCAAAAGGCAAAAAATCTATTTGTTAAAAGTTTGGTCTTCACATACAGAAGACATATTTTACTAAGTACAGGCAGTACCTCCGATAATATTATATTAATTAAGTAGATTATAAATATAAACTCAGCAGTCGGCAATAATACAATCGATGATTTCGAAAATGTCAAGTATGAATACACTCAGTGTTTAAGACGTTGTTCGGTAATTTTAGCGTTGTGCTTAGTTAGGTTAGGCTTCACAGCCTAACCTAAAAACCCAACCCCCCCCCCCCCTTCGTCGGATATTAGCGGATATTTATTTATAAAATAGTTAACCGTTGTTGCCCAGGGTGCACCGGCCCAAACGCTACTCTTCCCCCTTAAGAGTCTTAAGAGGGAACTGTAACGCTCGAGCACACGAGGAGGTTATCCGACACGCACCCCGTTTTCAAAATAAAATTCACTGAAATAATTGCAAAGTAAACTCAAATAGTTTTAAAAAACACAATAATAACGTTTAAATTAAGTAATACTTATTTGTAGAAAACGTAAAAAAACCATGTTTGATTTAAAACCTCCTTAGTGTGGAATGACATATTATACCTACTTACCTACGAGTGAACGCCATATTTTTTAAAACTAAACTCATTACTCCCTTGGGAAAATTACAAATCACCTATTACTCCCGTAGGGATAATTCAGGCCGTTGTCCTTCAGTATGCCTGCGTACTATACAACGCTTTACGAGCAAGTGTGATGAAAACATACTTATATATATTATATACTATTAAACATCCAAGACCCGAGAACAAACATTCGTATTCATCATACAAACATCTGCCCCGACCGAGGATCGCTTCATAGTCAGGGCCTCTAACCACTAGGCTCAACATTAGGGTTCCTTTTTACCATTTTGGTTCGGAACCTTAACAGGTTATGCTCATTTATTCTGTACTCTTTTATTCTAGCCTAGTCAATTAAAAATGCACCACAAGCTCACAATACTGGGGGAGAACGACGGTTCTCGGTTCGGAACGACCTTAGCCAAAAACGACGTGGACGGTGACTCTTACCCAGGTAATTATACTGTGCAGGTACTTATAAATTTTATTTGGCTAGAAAAAGCTGTGATAGCCTAGTGGTTTGACCTATGGCCTCTCAAGCGGAGGATCGTGGGTTCAAACCCCGGCTCGCACCTCTGAGTTTTTCGGAACTAACGATAAATTACAAACGTAATCCCATTTGTAATTTATCATGAGCTTTTCGGTGAAGGAAAACATCGTGAGGAAATCTGCACACTCCTGCGAAGCATTTCAATCAACACTAACAGGTAATAACAATATTAATATTGCGGGACTACCTACACAAAAACATGTTTTTTTTTAAGTTACCTTGAAGTTGCCGCGGCATTGCAACCGCCGTGATCACGTGTAAACATTTTATTCTCAATTCCCGAAATATTTTTATATGAGCCTGCTAAACTTATAAGTCAAAAACTATTTCAGAAATATTTGTCAGCGCGCCCTACGAAAACTCGGGACGCGGTGCGTTGTACGTGCTGTGCGGTTTCGAGATACATGAGATCATCGGCAGGCAGACGAGCAAAGTGTTCGTTTCGGGCATCCTCAGGAGGCAGCGGCTCTCCGCGGAGTCCCACCTTAGCTTCGGGTACAGCGTCCAGCCTGTCTCAGACTTCAACGACAATGGGAGCGATGGTACGTAGCCGTATCATTGCTTATCTCTCATAGCTCTCAGCTAGGGTATTCGAATTCTGCGTAACGTAATCGAGTAGTAAACGTTATCGAGAAATTTGTATGACGTTTGGAACAGCGCCCGCCCGTTAGGGTATTTGGAACAAAAATTTAGTGTGAGGTTTCTCGGTTTCGATACGATAACATAACGTTGCGTAAGATTAGAACACTTCGTGCTCGACCCTCTGAAAGGTCTTCAGTCCGAAGAAAGAAACAGAAAAAAAAATACTTAACTCTACGTCAAACTCAAACTGAATAACCTAATCAATTTAGAAAAGCTGCAAAGCTTCCGACATTTTCGTTCCGAAGTTCAATGCCTCCAACCTTATATGAAACTTCTAAGAACCATTAAACTGGCTTTCGATTAAAAAGAGAGCTACGATGCCAGAGACCGATACAAAATATTTTTCCCCTCACTACCTCAGAAAGCCGTCTTTTATCCTTTAATACAAGCGGGTAAAATCGCATTTTATCCACTAGTGGGGAAAGTAATTTGACCTTGGAGTGGAGCGTGTTTAAGTAGCTTTTGACAGATGACAAAACGTAAAACGTTCATAATAAGGGTTCGTTCGTTTCTAATTATCATTAAATAAATGATAAATGGTTTGAGAATTTAATAAAAAATACCAAATTTAGCTTTATTTAATGGCCCTTAAAATTCTGTAAAAAACATTTGTTTTGTTATAATGATGTTGAATATAATTCTGAACGCACACATGTCAACATTGCTAACAAAAAAATTCTCACCGACTCCGACTCACGTAAAAGTACACAACTTTCAGAGTTTTCTGTTATGATATCGTAAAAAAAAATAGTGATTCCAGTGATGAAGATTTATTTTATGAGCTGTTTTTTTGCATGTTGCGCTTTCCTCGTTACAGTGAAAAGTTTTGTGTTACACACGGGTGGAAATGTATTTTACTTCTCGTGTGTTGAAACACTCGCTACGCTCAGGATTCTATTTTAGAACCAATCGCTTCGCTCGTGGTTCAATTACAGATTCCTTTCACTTGCTTGTGTTTCAACTCCACACTTGCGGGTAAAATACAACTTTGCACCCTTGTATAACAAATAACTATTTTACTATGCTTTAGGTTAGAACACATTGTTCGCTTCCGCTTCCTGTAACATCCTGTTATACCTACGTATTACCTTTACTAAGTATTTCTCTTTCCACAGAATTAGGAATTGGTTCACCGGGCAGCTCAAAAGTCATCCTGTATAAGGGGATACGATCCATCACTGCAAACGTCACCTCTAGACTCATAGGAAATCCTGTAAGTATATTTTTACAGTTTCACCCCGCATTTACAATACAGACCTCGGGTTATACGGATCCCTACGGACTCAAAAAAATGACGTGTAAAAGAACATTCAACTGCCTATTTGCTGAATAATTTTTTTATTTTTTTAAACGGATTTTTACGGATTATAAAATAGTAACAAAAATCATCTCTCGACTTACAGTGCCGAGGTGCTTTCCTAATTATACCAATGTGCCTCTAATATACAACTAACAAACGCTCTTCTAAAAAAGCATAAAAATATTATGATTTCAGTTATTAAACCGACTTCTAAAAAAAGCTGTGTGTTTTAATTTTCAGTCAGAATCGGACTCCCAGTACGTATTTGCATCATGCGTTTCAGTGAAGTTACCACCAAAACCCACAAAAATAACAACAAGTAAGTATGAAAACAAATGGCGATCTGCAAGATTTATTTATTTATTTATTTATTTATTTATTTATTCATTTATTCATTTAATCATGTTCATTACATATATGGTGTTAGATCAACAGGCGGTAGGTACATGACACCCTGTTAGGGTATAAAATGTCAAGAATGCTTATGTCTATGTTAATGCTAATAGGTATTGTACACATTCATTAATTATACGGATTATGCATAGTTATTAAATAAGGTCAATAAATAAAATAATTGAAATGATACAATTATCCATGTTACTTCGCGAAAGATAAAATACTTAAGTAAATATTGTGAGACAATTCACACCAATTGACTTAGTTTCAAGATACGCAAAAGTTTTTAAGTAAAACAAAACCAAAACGCTATTGTAAATTGTGCCTCTACGTCTACGAGCAACATGTAGCTACCTATAGACAAACTAGACAAACCTTTCCCACGAGCTAGGCAAAAATCAAGCTTATGACCAGGGCCCCAGGGCCGTGTTTTATAAAGCAACAAGTTACAATTTACAAGTGGAAGTCTCATTCTGTCACCTGTTATTAGAGAGGGACTTCCGCTTGTAAATAAAATAAATAAATATCATGGGACGATTGACACCAATTGACCTAGTCCCAAACTAGGCAAAGCCTGTACTATGGGTACTAGACAACGGATAAACAGTCTTATATGGATAAATACATACTTATATACATATTAAACATCCAAGACCCGAGAACAAACATTCGTATTCACTATACAAACATCTGCCCCGGCCGGGGATCGAACCCGGGACCTCGAGCTTCATAGTCAGGGTCTCTAACCACTGGGCCATCCGGTCGTCACAATTGTAACTTGTAGCTTTATAAAACTGGGCCCTGGGCTCGGATTTTTCATCGCACGGTAAGATGAAAGATAACTATGGAGTCGATATTAAAATTAAAGTCATACTCATACTCATTAGCCAAAAGATTAAATTAAATGCCACACCATGTTTATTACATTATGGGCCAAATAATAAAAATGCTTTACTCCTGAAAATATGATAAAAGTGGCCATTATTTGCTCATTTTACAAATTAATTTTTGAAATACACAATACACACGTCATACCTTGTCAAGATTTTGAAATAGTCAATCCTGTAGCTCTACACGCTCAATGGATATTACAAACATTAAGAGCTTACTTAATGCTCATATTATTTTTTATTATTTGGCCCATAATGTAATAAACATGTAGGTAGGCCTACAGCTCGTCTTCGCTCGTTCAAAATACCTGCCCAACCTATGTTTGTGTGTTCAGAGTTGTTGGTGAAAAATGTGCTGAACGGCAACAACGCGGCGTTCGACAAAAACGAAGCTACGTACGAGATTGATTTATCGACAGCAGTGGGCGTAATGACCGCTAACAACGAAACGGAATATTGCAAGAACCTAGTCATTGTGTGTACCCGATGCTACATTGACAACTTACTTATACTTTTTAAATACTTACTGAAACATTAATACACAGAAAAAAAAAACAGAAAATGCTAACCCCGGGATTCGAACACGGATCCTAGACATTCAGTGTCGCGTGCTATCATAGGGAAGAATATCGAAAATCCACTTTACCTACTGTTTCTGAGCCTCTTAAGTTGAACTACTTTAATCCCTATTTATTTTTTCAATTTACAGATAAGCACATCATTCTTCACGGTGACCACAAATATATCTGTAGTGGACGATTTCGGGGTTAATAAAGGTATTTTTTATGGTTAAGTACTTACTATACTGGTAGCTTTCTGAACACAATAATTATTACCAGATTATGATGCCAAGGATGCGAAATGCTTCAATGCTTTTATTATTTCAGACTTTCAAAACACTTGGGTCACATTGAGTGCTCAGACCAAGCATTTGCATCAAGTGCGGTTCACGTGCATGTGCAACGAGACGAGCTGTGAGCCGGATTATGCTGTGACCATGGAACGATTTGGAAGGTGAGAACTGGAAACTAAATAGTTTCTGTATCCTCCTTTTTTTTTTAACGGTGGGAAATACTACCTACCTGGCATACCTACCTCCGCGCTGGGGGGACGACGCGGTGGTTATATGGGACTCACCTGCTGGGAACTTCCTTCCATAATGGGGGGGAAGGGGGGAGGCATGCCCTGTAAAATCCACCGGTGTTGATCTCTTGCCGGGTTGGTAGGCGCCAGGGGATCCCTAGAGATGCACAATCGGCGCCCTGCGGTCGCCCTAGCTTAAACGCCAGGGCTCCCGCTCTTAAAGGGAGGATCACAATACTTGATCCTCCCCTTAGACGGGTAGAGTCGATGGTTACCACGACATTGCGCAGCGAGAGATCCCCTCCAGCCAGGGCTGCCACAGCGTGGCGTTCACCGACCCACCTTGGGCACACCTCGAGGGTGTGCTGGGCCGTGTCTTCTGGTTCGCCACACTCGTGGCAAACCGGACTTGGCTCTCTCCCGATTTTGTTCAGATGATGACCGAAGCGCTCGTGCCCCGTGGGGTACCGCGTTGCCTCTCCAGCCACTGGTCAAACGACGGGAGGAATACCCCTATGGTGCGGGTTCCATAGGGGGAGTCCTTCAGGTCACTCTTCCAATGTTCCATTGCCTTCCTCTCCATTATCTGAGCTTATGAAAACTCCGCTTATATCTTTTCAACTCGTAGCAGCAGCCACCATCACCATTAAACTATAATTTGCACCGGTATTTCGCTTCCCAGCAACGGAAGCGGCTACCACGTCGGTTCTACTTTGCTGGAGAACGTCACCATCTCCGTGTACAACAGAGGCACGATGGGCTGCAACAGCTGTCTAAAGGTGCGCGTGAGTGGCACGCGCGTCGATCTGATTCAGTGCCACGAGGAAAAGGGCGTGTATGAGTGCGCCATGCCCGACCCCTTCAGGGGCAATAGCACTGTAAGTAAGAATAAGAATAAAAACAAGCATAGAATTTACTATAGGTAATAACATTTTCGCAATCTTCATCGGAAGCCATGATAGCCCAGTGGTTTGACCTATGGCCTCTCAAGCAGAGGGTCGTTGGTTCAAACCCCGGATCCCACCTCTGAGTTTTTCAGAATTCATATATGTGCGCAATTAAATTTATAATTTATCATGAGCTTTTCGGTGAAGGAAAACATTGCGAGGAAACCTGCACACTCCTGCGAAGCAATTCAATGGTATGTGTGAAGTACCCAATACGCACTGGACCCGCGTGGGAACTATAGCCCAAGCCCTCTCATTCTGAGAGGAGCAGTGGGACATAGAAAAGGCTGGTGATGAATCTTCATCGGTAATAAAATAATAGGTAACCGTGAATAACAGAGCCCAAAATCTGAACTTCACAGAACAAAGCCGGCGTGCCGAAAAGAAGGGTTGATAACCTCATTATTGTTAAAGCTTGCGACTGCTTTCGGCGTGCGACGTCAGGTTTTAAAAGCAAAACCTTGTTGTTCAACAAACTGCACAAACACCACCAAAAAATTTGGAGTTCTTAATCGAGGTGTTTCCTCACTAGATTTACTCGTAAAGTCAAAATACCTACGCAAAATGTTACACCTCAGTTCCCATACAAATCGATGAGCATTAGACATAATGAAAACGGGATATTGACCGCGATTACCTTATAGGTTTGATGAGCTCCCGATATTTCGATGCAGTTGCATGCATGCTGCTGCAACAATGCTGAGAGGGATCCTGTTCAACGTCTTTGTTCACTTCTTTTAATTGTTTTTTATTAACTAATCAATTGTGTTCGTTGAATAAATATTTTTCTATTTCTATTTCATCATGATCACGAAATGTTTTCATTATGCCTAATGCAGTTAACCGCGAATCATTTAAAACTGAAATCGATGAGCTCTTTCCTTCTACCCCGATATACATAGTTCTGTGCTCCGCGTCATAGACGTATCAATATAAATTGTATTCATTTGTCTCCATTTTCTAGCATAAAATTGACCTAGTATTGCTGATGGACAGATTGAACAACGAGGACAGAAATTTTACAATCGACGTAGAGGTCCGCAAAAATTGTGAGAATCCTGGAGAGACAGTCGAACCGCTCGTAGTAGATTACGAGTTCAACACGGATACCGTAGTTCTTAATGGGTATGTAGACGACATTATTTTCATTTTGCTACACCATCAGGAGATGATCCCATTCCATCGATTAGTGTGGTTTGGATTTGATACATGTACTTTATTAGGTATATTATGTGACTGTTGTGATGGCAATGTTTTGTTTCCTTTATTTTGCAGAACTTTTTCGAACCGCAACATTTCTGACACGGAATTACAGGACGAAAGCCAAGACATTATATCGGACGAGCAGATATATACTGTAATATAATATTTTATACTTTTTTTGACTATCACTCACTCGAGGTTAGTGTTTCGGACAAATTTCGTAGTCCTTCCTCTCTCTTGTTAGTTTCGCTGCCGCCAAAGCGTGTGATCCAGGAGGAAGGACTACGAATTGGTCCGTAACACGTAGTGCCAAACTTGACTTCAGTACCTAGGTATACAACGTGTTACAAAATAACCCTTAAACATTTTAATATGGTTTACATATTGTATGAACAAAAAGTTTTTTTTTATTTCATACAGTGATTTAAATATTGTAAATGGACTCTTTATAACGGACCATTTAACCCCCTTTCGGCTTTAAGGGTATTTTTGTAACACCCTGTATACGTGAGTGATTTGTGATTGATTTTCACGGCAACAGTTTCATGTTAAAAGCATTTTTTCTTGTTTATACATACTAAGCTTATTCTTAGTTTAAAAACAATTACTTTGCTCACTGGCGACCACAACATTAATTGCACAAACAACAAATTATTTGTTTTTAGTTCATAAATATGGGCAAAGTAACGCCTGATTCAATTAATTGTTTGGTAACTGATAATTTTACCGACAAACATTTCACAACTGATTCGTTTCGCAAAATTATAATTTCATTTTCACCACCCGCTTTTTTTCTGAATCTGTAATATTTCAAGACCATCTTGTAGAACCTTGTATAGGTTAGGTTTGTTTTATAAAAATCCCGAAATATTTACAGTTAAAAAAATCTGGTCGTGGAATTATCATTATGCGAAACGAATCAGTTGTGAAACGTTTGTCCGTAAAACATTGTTGAACCAAATTATTTATTTCTAGACACCTAAAAAATGTATTCCCATTTTTCAGATCGCAAACAATCAGTCTGTTACTTGGAAAAATGTATGGGCCAATATAACTGCAACTAAGAAACCCTACATTCAGAGTTTCAAAGTAAGTTTTACATTGCAATATGCTAAGGCCGTCTTACCTGACCGACCGACCTGACCGACCGACCTGATCGACCGACCTGACCGACCGACCGACCGACCTGACCGATCGACCTGACCGATCGACCTGACCGACCTGGGTTAAGCACTAACCCGGGGTTAACGTAATGACGGACGTTACAAATACGTCAAATTAATTTAATTCGTGTCCATCCGTCCCACTGCCCGACACTGCCCCAATAGTTGTAAATTTTTATAGTAACTACTGGCTCTGTGAGCTGTAGACCTAGCGACCTCATTTTTGATCATTATTTAGTTTTTTTTTAAAGGAATCCGAAAACGAACCGGCAAAAAACTTCTATATAATTATCGAACTTGATCACAAAATTTCAAGAAGATCAGGTCATTTTTGATTTAAAAAAAAGGGATCCAAAAACGAATTGACAGAAGATCGGGTCATTTTTGAAAAAAAAAATTTTTCTTTACAATAATTTAAACTTTAAATACTCACTAACAAGAATTACACAGAAAACCAGAAAAAAGTACTGTACAAGAATGTAAAAAAATGTTAATATCAAGTAGTAGAGTTCGAGTGCCGAGAAATAAAACAACCGCGAATATAAAAGAGGTGTTATTTTCAAGCTGGCCAGTCGTAAAATTATAGTGTGTATGCTTAAAATTTTAGTGTGTATGCTTAAAATTACACAGAACTAAAACGGTTTACGTGCATGCTGAATGACATCAAATGATCAACATACAATGACAATGCAAAGAAAAATCAGTTAAGCAGCTGGAGACTTGAACCAGCAACCTCAGTAATCCGTACCACGATACATCAATTAAGCCATGCTTAACTTTGGTGCACCTAACGAGCTTTTCAATGCATTGTGTCATATTTTATTAACCCCCGACGAAAAAGAGGGGTGTTATAAGTTTGACCTGTGTATCTGCGTATCTGTGTATCTGTCTGTGGCATCGTAGCTCGTAAATGGATGAACGGATTTGGACGCGATTTTTTTTAATCGAAAGCTAGTTTAATCGAGATGGTTCTTAGCTAAGTTTCATAAAAATCGGTTGGGCCGTTTTTGAGATATTAAACTTTTAAATGTCTCAAGTTCAGATCCCGTTGATGTCTTCAGTATGGCTAAGTTCGGGAATTCGTAATCCGGGAGCTCGTTGATGTCGTGGATTTTTTGTTGATTTAAATAATAAAATATATATTGTGAAGTGAATGTAAAAAACATGTAATAAAAAACTTAAATTTAAAATTTGAAAAACCCCCGACAAAAAAAGCAGACAAAAAAATCCTAATATAAAGCAAAAAACGTACAAAAAAAAGCCGACAAAAAGAAAACTAAAAAAACTAAAAAATAATGCCTAATATTATATTTTGTTAGTATGGATGGAAGTATGGATTAGCCCTTTCAGTTCAATATACCTAGCAAAATTGTTATCTAAGCGTTGTCGGTGTCGGGGGATCGCTAAAGTCAACAGCAAACAAAGTATGTTGTTTTATAGAAAGAGTAGCTGTGGTGGACTTTAGCGATCCCCCGACACCGACAACGCTTAGATAAAAAATTTGCTAGGTATATTGAACTGAAAGGGCTAATCCATACTTCTATCCATACTAACAAAATATAATATTAGGCACTATTTTGTTGTCTGCTTTTTTTGTCGGGGGTTTTTTTAATTATAAATTTAAGTTTTTTTTGGAAGATCTCTCCTCAGCGCCATATGAGCAGCTTAATCAAGCGGCTCACCCACTAAGGAACTTCTACAGTTACGTATACATCAAATGATGTTAGCGTGAGGTACTCATTTAAGGTTGCATGCAATAATGTACTTACATATTAGTTGTACAATTACTTTCCAAGGAGTTAGTAACTCTAGCTTTGGTATAAGGGTGACACGGAAAGTCAAGACCATTATTTTCAGGTTTCTATTCAAGAGGTATGCATTGAAAGCAGCGATACTGAAAAGTTCTATTGGCACTGCCCGGTCAATTTGGATCCTTTCTCAACCTCTGAAATCACTGTGTCAACCACTATTTTGAAAAAAGAGATAAGTAAGTTAAACTTTCTAAACTCTCATCTTATATGTATAATCGTCCCACGATAACTCTGCATAAGATATTAATTGGCAACCCAGAAAAATCACGCTGTGGTAATACTTTTTTCATGACATTCAGACATTTCTTTAACTATAAATAATAATGATAGTAGTAATCAAAAGTCGCTGTTTTTTTTTTAAATATGGCTCTGTCCATTGAGGACAATTTTGCCAGTGTTTAGTAGGTTTTGCCGTTGTAAGGTAAAAAAAATGTAGAACACGAAATATGAGAGGTATTTTAATGGTGGATAGTGAATGAACGATGACTTGTTTAATGTTTAATCTAATCAAAAGTTCAAAACGTGTTGTTTGACTATAAATCAGTGTTGCCATAAACAAACTTTAGATTTCTACTGTTGTCAGTTCGTTGCAGAGTTATCGTGGGACGACTATATATCGGTACAACAAATCGATTCCTGATACCGGCATGGAAGGTTTTCATAGTAAATTTCAACGATTTTACCTTTACTGCACAGAATAGAACTCTACCTATTTCTTATTTTCTTCTATTTCGTCAATAGCCATGCGTGTTTTCTTTATACACTGGACAGCTTTTTTGCAAAAAAAAAGCGCCACTTGGCGTGGAAACCCGCAGGGGGCTTTTGCCAACTAAAGGGTTAATGAGTGTTTTAAGGCCTAATTATGTAGAGTTGCATACATTACTTTATCTACACACATATTATAAGTACCTACTCTAAGACGGTTTCAGAAGCCGAAGGCATAATATACTTGTCGTGAATTTGACTGTTTTTTTAATCATAAAAAAAGCATAGCGAGCTGACGTTCCGTATCGATATTTTTTATTGGCGCTTATTTCTTATTGGTTCTTGAAGATGAAAACTGACTGTCGTAATGATGGTCATTACCTACGGTTTTTGAACGCATAATAGAGGACTTATGATATGTGTGTAGATAAAGTTTTAAAATCGTTTTTTGCAGCAAACCATGTGAAAGATTGGCAAATAACAATTGCAACCGAACTAACGCTAGACCTATCGCCAGATGGAATATTTAACAAAAAGTAAGTTTTATTTTATTCATCTTGCTCTTGTTAAGGACAGTCCTTTACAACCCTTTTTCCTGTAGGGCTAGCACAATTGGCCGCGACTTTGTTTGTCGCGCGAGATTATATTAGGTACCCGTCCCGTTGCATTCTGAGTAACAGAAAAGGGCGGGCAGTTGTTCTCGCGCGAGATAGAAGTCGCACTGTGAGTTGTGTTAGTCCTACTGTATGAGTATGCTACTTAATCCTTATAGTCCGATACGCGAACTAAATTCACATAGGTGATCTCATAGTATTTAAGTAGCACTTAATAATTACAATAACAGATTCGTGATGCGACAAGATGTCTTAGTTAAAATGTCAATTAGTCTTAACAAAAGCCAAAAAAAGTCTGTTCGTACTGTCAATAATTCCTACTTTAAAATGCTACGAGATAACCGATGTGTATCAGTTATAAGTTATCCGTAATTCAATATTTATTTATTTTGTCGACCGGATAGCCTATTGGTTAGAGACCCTGACTATGAAGCTTGGGGTCCCGGGTTCGAATCCCGGTCGGGGCAGATGTTTGTATGATGAATACGAATATTTGTTCTCGGGTCTTGGATGTTTAATATGTATATACGTATGTATTTATCTATATAAGTATGTTTATCCGTTGTCTAGTACCCATAGTACAGGCTTTGCCTAGTTTGGAACTAGGTCAATTGGTGTCAATTTGTCCCATGATATTTATTTATTTATATGAAGATAATTGATATTTATATGATGTGCCATGACATGATTTAACCTGTAAACTCACAAAAGTCACAGTGCGCAATTTTTTGTAGGCAGTTAGAATTTACCGAGTACTAATTAAATTCTAACTGCTTACAAATAATTGGGCATTGTGACTTTAGTGACTTTACAGGTTAATTATCATGTTCGCGCACTGGACTATACGTATTGCATTACGGATAACTTTTATAACTGATATAATACAATAACAGATTTGGGACTCGGCAAGTTTTCTTATTTATATTTATAGACAGAAATTGTAACGAATTCATAAATAGCATTAGATTCTATTATGTTATGTTATCAGTTATACATATACCTAAGTACTACTACCGCTACCTCAATTTGGTATTTATTTATTTATCTGTAAACTCATGAAAAATAATTGTAGCTTGACAACAGTGATGACGATTCAAAAGGAGCTAACGTTCAGTCAGAACAAAACACTAGTCATTACCATCGGGCTGACAGTGGCTTTACTTCTGCTGCTGATCCTCGGCTTCATACTTTTCAAGGTAAGTGATGAACTCCGCCCATTGCTGTGAAAAAATCAAACTTCTAAGTCAACGCAATCAAAAGATACAGTAATTAAAAAGGTTGTTTCCATACAAATATCCGTACCCTGAAAACCTTTTTGTTGTCCTAGAAACTTGAAATTTGGTATGAAGGTAGCTCTTATAGCACAACCACTCAGAAAATTATCAAAATCTTAAATTTCTATGTCTGTCTGTAGATTTCAGAGACCAATATAAGATGACCCCACACAGCGAACAATGGACAACTTAAAACACTGTGGAAAAGCGTTAAAATCCTTCTACGGAACCCGCTTGCGCGAGTTCGACTCGCAGTTTTCTCTCGCAGTTTTTCTGTAAAAAAGGTGTCTTAATTTTCTCGCCACTTCCGGGCCCTGATTCATTCTCACACACAGCTTTCTAGCCATACCTCCTACTTGTACACATGCAGATATATAATATACAGGAAATAAACATAATTATGTTAAGGTGCGATGTCTTTATAGTGCTGTTCCTCTTTCGATAAGGAACTTTTAATTTTTCTGCTCTACATTTCGTAAGATTTCGTAAGATCTGCTTTACCTGCAATATGCATATTGCAAGTAAAGCAAAGTACAAGTAGGTGCATTCATCGAAAAGAGCTTATTTTAAATTTGTCATGTTTTAAATTTCAGCTCAAATTCTTTAGAAGAAAAAACAAAGAAGAACTGAAGGCGCTTAAATCGGAATTTCGAAGGCGCAGTACAGTAAGTTTTTACCAATAATTTACATGAACCTAATTCAATTAAATTTTGGGATAATAATGGCCCCATCGATCGATGCTGATTTCGGTCTTGGTACCTCTGGTCTTGTAAGGTGTAACAGTAAGTAGTTACTTTACCAGAAATTGGGTCTGACACCAGCCTGCTATAAGCAGGGATCGGACGGAATGGCGTCATTGCTCGCAATAATGTGGACATGATTCCTAAATCAATCAATTAATCAATCATTATTATTAATCAATTAATCAGTTTCTTGAAATTAGACTAGAATTCCTGGAGATAACAACTACATAACAATACATACAATTTTAACTACATAATACATGCTTTCAAAATAATTTAATATTAATACAATTTGCAATTGACGTCGTTGTCGCAGATATTTTTTTAATGATAAAGATAAAAAATAATAAATTTTCTAATGAAATACATGATATTATAATAGTAATACAAGAATTAACCCTCCTCTTCCATAATATGTAACCTTCGATATTGACTGCTAATTTTGTTAATATTTTATTACGCTAATTATTTTGAAACCATTATCTCTAGGAACTCAATTCTAATGTCAAGAAATTAATTAATTGATTGATTAATTTTGGAGTCATATCCATATTATTACTAACCACATGTTCCTTGTTATAAGTCACATACATTATAATAATTTCAAACAAGTGCTTAAGTGGCAAGCTGCTGGTAGTAGAAGACCAGGCCCAACAATCTGACGACGATCGGTTGAGCGGGACACTGGGCGGGACCTTGAAGCCGCATCACAGGTCTGCGACGCACGGAAGTCCCTAATTGCGAGCCCAATATCCCTGCTGAGGAACTACAGAAAGACATCATCTTCGTCGGGTTATATAGAAACCAACCCGTTTTTATATGTATTGCTCTCTTGTGTATTGTTATTAGAAGGGACGCATAATAGTGGCACCCAATTTCGCTAGCAAAATTATGATTCCGTATACATATTTTTGTAATTTTTACTTACAATTAAATAATGGAAGTGTTCCAGTACCCGACACTGTCCCAATAGTTGGCACTTTTGACCTTAATTAGTAGCAATAAGTTTACATTACTAATCAATGAAAATAATCGATTTATTGATTATTTTTGTTTTTATTTTTATGAAACATTCATAGCATTTTTATGAAACATTCGTAACCTATGCTCTCAAGAGTATGGACTATGGAAAAAGCCTTGGAGTCGATGGTGTCACCACAGAAGCGTTAAAACTGGGCAGTCCAACTCTTATCCCACATTTGACAAATCTCTTCAGCATTATGATACGTACAGGCAATCTACCATCAACTCTTTGTCACTCTAATATCATTTTACTGTTCAAAAAAGGCGACAAAAGCGATATTGGCAACTACCGTCCCATAAGTCTGGTGTCCCATATTTATAAAATATTTATTAAAATACTAGAGCATCGCATTGCAGGGCAACTTGACCAACATCAGCCAGTCGAACAAGCTGGATTCAGACCTGGTTTCTCCACAACGGACCACCTCCATACAGTCAACCAGATTATTGAGAAATCCAATGAGCATAACAAGACCCTATACCTAGCGTTCGTCGACTATGCTAAAGCATTCGATAGCGTTCATCACTCCGCAATAGTTGCAGCCCTCCACAGCCTACCTACATAAACTTAATACGGATCATTTATAATAGCAGCACTGCCGATATCAAATTACAGTCTTCTGGCCAATCCTTTCGAATTGAACGAGGTGTAAAACAGGGGGATCCGCTGTCTGCAAAATTATTTACTTGTGTCCTTGAAAACGTATTTAAAAGCTTGGCGATCTTATGGGAGTCTAAGGGTGTCGTCGTCGGGGAGAGAAGGTTGACCAACCTTCGATTTACCGACGATATTATCCTTTCTCTTCGTTGGCCCAAAAATTCAAAACCATGCTACAACAACTTAGCACGGCGAGCCTTCAGATTGGATTGCAGATGAACATGTCAAAGACCCAAATAATGACAAATCGCACGAAACGTAGGATCTAAATAGACGGGCAAACAATACACTACGTCGACGAGTATATCTACTTGGGCCAAGTAGTCTCTTTCAAGAACAGGCAGGACAAGGAAATTGAAAGGCGCCTTGAAAATGCTTGGAAGAGCTACTGGTCCATGAAGGAGCACATGAAGGGTAACCTTCCCATGACACTGAAGCGTGAAGCGTCCTGACCTACGGTGCTCAAACGTGGTCTTTGACTGAACACCAGAAATCCAAGCTGAAGGTTTGCAAACGAGCAATGGAGCGCAGTATGTTGGGTGTTAAGAGGATCGATCGAATCCGGAACACCACACTGCGCTCCAGAACTCGAATAGCCGATGTGGGAAAAAAGGCCGCCAAGCTTAAATGGGATTGGGCCGGACATGTCTGCCGGATGCACTCAGAAAGGTGGGCGTACTCAGCCACATGGTGGGTACCGAACTACAGTCAGCGGCGGCGAGGCAGACCCAGGCGGAGATGGCGAGACGACTAGACTCCGCATTAAAAGATTGGCCCGATGCGGCTCAGGATAGGGAAATATGGAAGTCAAGAGGAGAGGTCTTTGCCCAGCAGTGGGACACAATTACAGACTAAATAAAAAACAAATAAAAAAATCATAGTATGAAATTCAACATACAATGTCAATGCAAAGAAAAATCTGTTAAGCAGCTGGACTGGAGTTTTCTTTGCATTGTCATTGTATGTTACATTACTAATGTTTTTATAAGTTACAATAAAATGTCATTTTCGTTTTTTAGCGTCGGAACACAACAACGTCTACAGCCGAGGGTTCGAGTTTAAATCCGGAACGCGTTTCGGACTACGATTTGGTAAGTAAAATATATATGACGATCGGATAGCCTAGTGGTTGGAGACGCTGACAATGAAGCTTCGTCCCCGGGTTTGATTCCCGGTCGGGGCAGATGTTTGTGTGATGTAGCCATACCCATAGTAGGTACAGGCTCTGCCCAGCTGGGGGCTAGGTCAATTGGTGTCCTATTTATCTAATTTATTGAATCAGGCGTTACTTTGCGGAGGTCCATATTTATGAACTAAAAAACAATTACTTTGCTCACCCGCGACCACTAATGACAAATAGTTATATCTGTGCGGCAAATGTATGTTTCCATGCAACACCTCCACCTCCACTGCTACACGAATCAACACATGCCACACAGACCCAACTATCACCACCACCACTATACTAAACGCTGACGCGTTTCGGCACTCTCCACGAGGCCATTTACGAAGCACAACAACAACCGCTCAACATGCCACCACTTCCACTACTGACATATGTAAACCATGTACTCAACTTAGTTAATGACAAAACCAACGTACCCACTAATATTTTATAAATTCCAAACTACCCTTTTATGTAAGTCCTAAACTACCCTTTTTTAAGAAATGAATTCCAAACTACCCTTTTTATTTTTAATCTACGCCAGGTACCCCGTTATTTTTAACCGAGTACGGTAAAAAGAGAAGTCATGTTCTCATTATTACTATGACACATTATTAAAATTCGAACCAAGTCGTAACAAAGGCGAAGAAACCAAATTAACTTGTTCATTAATAATAGACCCCATGTTGTTGTACCTAATTATTTCCAATTGTTCTAAAACCGATAGCCGCAAACCCTTATCACAATAATGTAAAATTTCGTACGTATCTGAGTCTAACAACGAATGATTCGTTTCTAATAAATGCTTGGCAAAGTTTGATTTCTCTGGATGATCATGCCTATATGACGAGACATGCTCTTTAAATCTAGTATCAAAGCTTCGACCGGTTTGTCCAATGTATACTTGACTACAGTCGCCACAAGTGAGTTTATATACGCCCGACCTGTTCCCTTTATCCACCTTTTCTTTGTTATTACAAAGTCTAGAACGTAAAGAATTAGTAGTCTTAAAGGCAACATTGATGTTATTTGATTTTAAAATATTATAAATCTTGTCAGACAACCGGCCAACATAAGTAATACTAGATCTAAATTTGTTAGTAGGCTGAGATGGCAACGCAGAGTAAAGCATGCTATTCACTATCCGTCCCTGCTTCTTTTGAACCAGACTATTAACCATTGCTGTACTATAACCATTTGTTGTTGCTATCTGATATATAGTATGTAACTCAGAATCATAATGCTCTTTCGAAAGAGGTACAGTTAGTAGTCTATGTACATAACAATGGAAAGCAGCCAGTTTATGCTGCCATGGGTGAGTAGAATTTGCAGGTATGACAGTATCTGTGTACGTAGGCTTACGGTAAATTTGAAACTGGTGCCTATTATTTACTCTTGTAATAGTTAAATCCAGAAAATTTAATGAACGATTTTCCTCTAATTCTCGTTTGAACTTTATTTTTGGATGTTTGTTATTGAGAGCACTAATAAACAAATCTAGCTGCCTCATACTCCCCTTCCAACATAAAATTAAATCATCAACATACCTATAATAATATACTAAATTGCTGTTCCCCACTATATAATGTTTTTCAAAGTTATCCATAAAAACGTCAGCCATTAAAGGACTAAGAGGTGACCCCATTGCTAAACCATCACTCTGCAAATAATATTGACCATTAAATCTGAAATAATTTTGTTTCATGCATAAAGTTACTAATTCTATTAACTCACAAACCTCCCCCGGATGTAAACGCTTCCTTTCTAAGTGACATCTAAGAATATTTAAGGTTTCACTATATGGTACGTTGGTAAACAAACTATCCACATCTAAAGAAAATAATGTTGAGTTCGGCGGTATATTAATGTCTTTAATTTTATTTACTAAATCTGAACTATTCTTTAAACTATATATTGGCTTAAAAGAAGATTTTTCCCGAACAATGCTATTTAACTTCCTCGCTACTTTATACGCTGGAGCACTCACGTATGAAACAACAGGGCGAACAGGAACACCATCCTTGTGAATTTTAGGTAAACCATATAAAATTGGTGCCTGCGGATTCATAGGAATCACATTGCTCCTCTTTTGTTCGGTGTCAAAGGCAAATGCAGAATTTTTCAGAAGGTTTTTTAGGTCTTTATGAAACGCGGCGGTAGGATCCCTACGTAAATTCAAAAAACCCTCTCCTTGAATGATGTCATTTACTTTATCATTATATTGACCCCTTTCTAAAACAACAATACAATTGCCCTTATCGGCCTTAGAAATTACCAAATCAATGTCATGGACCTTTTGCTGAATAGAACGTAATGAATGCAAGTCACCAACATCCGAAATACCCCCAGTAGAAGTTGTATTTTTTAATGAATTAGCAACCAAAACCTTAGTATCAAAGTCACCGCGATTACAAACAATCGCAACCTCAGAATCTACCGCCAAACCCTCCACTAATTTCTGACTAAATTTAGAGGGTAGGTTATATTTCAAACCTTTTTCCAATAACTGCACTTCACCTTCTACAAATTCGACATTAGTGAGATTTTTAACTCGAGGGTAGAAACCGTTACCGTTACTTGACTCACTATTATTGTTGTTCAAAAGAGACTGAGTTCCATTTCGCGTAAGCCTACGCAATTTATTAGTTTGGGTAACATACTTTTTATGTGCCTGCACCGAAGCAAAATATCTCGCCTTTTGGT